>CM066034.1:561850105-561991736 GCA_033557465.1 Ichthyophis bannanicus | reverse complement strand
GCTCTTTGGTTTTCTGCATAGTCCTGTCTTCTGGTACTCTCACCTAGGTCTCCTGCTGCTCCTCCCTGTATTTCTTTTCCCACGGAAGCCCTTAGTATGCTTCAAGATGCTATTACTCACATACTTCTTTATTTTAATCAGCAAAATTAAAGGTCTTAAATTTGCATCGGTTGCTTTTTGTAGTTTTTCTTGTGGCAGTTTTCCAGTCTTTGGAAGATTTTGTTTGTATAACCCTCTTGATTTAAATATAGGGTTTGTAGCATAAAAATAGCACGTTACCTCCTTTATCTGCAGAAGTCCACTTAACCGTAGTTAATCCTGTTAACGTTTTCATTAATTTCTGTAGATTATCTCCTGCCACAGTGGGTCCAAAGAGCATACTCACCAGGGACTGCCTTCTCTTGTGCGACGGAATGTCTTGCAATTACATCATATACCGACCATCGTTGGTCCTGATGCGGCATTACTAACCCAGGGTGGCAACTTTTTTTATCCTGGACGACTTGTGGCCCAGTATGTAGTTTGCCTTCATTTCGTTCCTACCATACTTCAATTAATAGTGTAGCATAGATGCTATACCATGGGTTCATCACGTTGACAGGTACTCTCCCTCTAAGAGATGCACCTCGTTCACCAACAACAACAATTAGTGACCTTTCATGTTGCACACCCCTTTGACCCATTATACTGTTGTCATTGACTTTCCTGCTCTGAAACTATAGATTTTTGTTGCTTAACTCTTGCACAGCAGCTTTAATAAATAGATATATAAGCAAACAAGGTGGCTATTGGCTACCAATGTCCTGGTTTGGCAACATTCATTAATTAAAGAGCAAAAACGTATTCAAAACCTCCTCTACAAAGAAATATTTTGCAGAGTGGCTTTAACAACTATTACAGTGATAACTTTATCATTTTTTTAATCTTATAGTCCAGTCAGTAATTTAAAGAGGCCTGGCATTTTGGTTTCCTAGAAACGATGATCAAATTACTAGGGATTATTTGTTTTGCTTGTTATTTGTGATCTGCTGTAGGTGCTTTAATACCTGTGAATTCAAGTACGTAATTTTTTTTGATTTCCTTCCCAGTTTCATGATGGCCCCAGAAATAAAAAAAGAAAACAGAAAAAGGTATTACAATATACAGTTTTACAGTTATCAGAAATGTTCTTTCCAGTAATTTTAAAACTATACAGAGTCCTTGGGGCTTAATAATCATTGGGTGTGGGTACCTGTCAGACTTTCAGAAATGAAAAGTAATGCCACAAGCTTGCCTTTATGAAACTTACCCTGAGTGAGTTAATGGTAACATCGTAAAATATAAAGTCCATTATTTTACAAATCGATATCCAATCCTGAGGCATCTGTACAACAATAAATAAACAACAACAACAAAAAAAGCAGGCATGTCCTTGTTCAGCCATGATTTCGACAATGGTGATATGCCTGATTATGGACATCTGTGCGAGCTTATACATAGATGTCCCTGTCAATAATAGTTCCAGACGTGGGTGAACATGCTAGGTAATAGCCTAACTGGTTAGAGTAGTGTAGGCTAGAACCAGGGAAGCCAGCATTTAAACTCTCACTGCTGCTATGCATTATGATTGTACAGATTGCCGATTTTGGTTGGAGTGACATCTCCCCTATATCCTTTGGATGTTTTTTAACAGTCAAAACAAGCACTTTCTCCTGTGCCTATTCATGCCTGGAGCGGGTCTAACTTGGAATGGAGTCAACCAGATGGTCCCTGCTGTATTTCCTGTCTTGAAATCAAGCAGGGACCGATCCATTGCCACCATGCCCCTTACCTACTTGGACATATCCTTGCACTGGAGATCATCTTTTAAAAGCCATTTGAAAATTGGCTCTGGAATCAACAATCTAGTTGTGATTTGGACATTTGCATGCCACGTTTTTCAGATGTTCCAAATCATGACCAGCCTTTTAAAATGACCCCCATAGTAAGCTGACAGTCAGATGTAAAGACTAACATGTAGTCCAGCATACTACTGTCGCAACTGAAGGACGGGCCTATAGTTGTGTACTATATAACACCTGCTTCTTTTGGTCATGTCACAAAGTTCTGGGTTGTGATATACAAATGCATATTTTTGCAAATGGGTCCCCTGCATAAGTGAGGGCGAATGTTGTAGGTTGGTACATGTGCTTGGAAGTATTGTTGCTGTACTGTACCCCTAATATAGCTAGAGAGGGGTGGGTCAGATTGCAAACTAATATCTAAATATAGATTCTGCTATTTTAAGATAATCTTAGAGGACCTAAATGCCTATTTTGAAGACATGAGGGATGTACAGGCAAACATTGTTATCGATGGGAGGATTAGAGCAGATTGTGAGTGGCTCAGAGTGATCATCTTTAGACATTATGCGGCTAGATATTCAACTGGGCAGGCTAAGCGCTGTACGCCACTTAGCCCTGCCCGCCAACCCCCAAACCCCAGATATTCACTTCTGCAGCAACAGAAGTGAATTTCTAGGTCTGGCCGCGCTGCTTGGAAGCTGCCATGGCTAACCGTGCAGCATCAATATTGGATGCTGCATGGTTAGCCTCGGCACCTATCTTAATAGGCACCGAGTGCTAACCATGCAGCTTCCAATATTGGTGTTGCATGGTTAGTGCCGGTCCCCACCTCTGCTATGCCCTGGAACGCCCCGATGCTAGGGGACTTAGTTGGGGATTTTCGATGGCACTACCTCTGTGTCCAATTAGCAGGCATTTACACGGTTAAGCTGGCTGTTAATTGTGTAAATGCCTTTTGAATATTGTCCCTATATTTATCTCAGAAGGTTTACAAGGAGTCATGGTATAGTATTTTAGGCAACTATTTCCCCTGGCCTTGTTCTGATCATTATGGTTTATGGCTTGGATGTAGAGTAAAAATGGGGTGTGCATCTGGTGGAGGGGGGGAGTGTAAATGGAAGACAGTTACAGGGAGGTGGATATTGTGAAATGGGAGGAGAGGTGGATTTAGGAAAGAAGGGAAGGGAAGGGAGAAAATGGTTTAGAAAAGAGGGTTAAAGAATGAATTGGTATACTGTAAGTCAGGCTTTAGATGTGGTGGCCCCAGTGAAAACGGTTAAGGTTAATGTGGAGAAACAGCATCAGTGGTATACTACTGAATTGCAAATTGAGATGTTAAGAAAGTTAGAAAGGATATGGAGGAAATCAAGACTAGAGGAAGATAGGAAGAGGTGGAGAAAATAGTGAACATGATAAGACTAAACTTCAAGAGGAAAAAATACTGTTTTCTCAAACTATTGAGAAAACAATTAGTAAACCAATTGCTATGTTCCAAATAGTTAATGGGTTGTTAGGAGATAAGGTTGGAAAGTATGTAAAGAAGAAGGGTGGAGTAGAAGAAGTTGCTAGCTTTTTGTAAAGAAAATTGAGAGATTAAAAGTAGGAGTGTGGGGGATTGACAGAGGAGGAGATGAGACTGGATACCTTTAATAGGGTTTCAATAGAGTGAGTAATGAGTATGATAAGTAACCATAACTCTTCCTTTTTGTCATTAGACCCAGCCTCAAAATCTTTATTTCAAGGGGGGGGGGGATCAGAAAGATTGATGGCCTGGATAGCAGCAATAGTAAATGCCTTACGCTAGAGAGTTTGAAAAACACCACTAATAATGCCAGTACTAAAGAAGGTACAGACGTTAAGTATGTGAAAATTATAGACCTTTTTCTAAATTACCCTATGCTAAGATTATAGAAAAGGAAATGCTGCTACAGGTAGGCGCCCCACATTTACTTACAAAAGTTTATACCCCGTTCTCTGACCAACAGTCAATCAATTGGGTGTACAAACATAGCAAAAAGAAAATACAAAATGATACAAAAATCCATCCCACCATCAATCTCCAGCAAACTGAACCCATTAGATGAAGGGCAGGCACAGAGAGTAATATTAGAAGCCATATTAGATGAGGTACATTGTTGGTTGGGGATAAGGAGAATATAATATTACTAATATCAATGGACCTCACTGCTGCATTTAACTTGATAGAGCCTAAACAGATAGTGGAGAGATGTGTACAGTTAGAATACACATTACCTGATACCCAAACCTAACAGTGAGTGGTCGATTGAGTATCATTGGAAGTGGAGAGGGGTGAGGTACCTCAGGGGTCTCCACTTTTATTTAATATATACTTGACACTATTGGGGAAGGTAGTGAGAAGACATTGTTTTTTGTACATTGCAAATGAGGATGATATACAGTTGTTACTCCCTTTGGAAAGCGATGGAGCAGGAGCAGCAGCAGCAGGGACAAATTGATGCTTGCTTGTTAGAGGTGGTTGCTTTAGAATGGTTTAGTCCTGAAATATCTTGAAAACGGTGTTTTTATGTTTAGGAGAGGTAGAGGAAGGCAAAATACAATATAGTTAGATGTGGATGACCAGGAGATCACTTGGGTTAAGGTATTGAGATGATTGGGAGTGCTTTTAGAGGGGGGGGGGGGGGGCGGGAGTAGGACAAGAACAGGTGATGGCAGTATTACAGAAGGTATATGTAAAAATGAAATTAGTGGCTTCTGGTGACGACATCGAGCACCATGGTGGTGTAGCACAAGAGCTTCATCACCAGAGCCTGTAAAAAAGGTGCTAATGTACCCTTGAAAGCGGCAAGAGGGGCAGAGGAGCAGTAGTGCTGGGGAACAAACCAGTCAAGTGAAGCAGCGCCACCAGATAAAAGACCACGAGCAGGAACGCCACTGCTGGCGAGGAAGCAAGGCGGGCCGATGGCAGAGCAGGCCTTGTGGTAGGCTGAAGCAGCGGAGAGCAGGGCCGAATTCTGAGGAGCGGCATGCTGCAGTGACGGGAAAGCGGTGCGGGAGCGCAAGAGCAGCACAGCCAGAGAGTGGCCAGAGGACAAGCCTGTATCGGTTGGGGGACCACGTGGTTTAGCAGACGGCAGAGAGTGCAGTGTCGACAGAGCCGGGAAGGGAAGAGTGATCTGGTGATACTGGTCCCGACTAGAGTGAGAAAGTCCGCGAGCCCACGGTGAGCCGCAGGAGCGGCAGATAAACGAGCAGAGAGGTGCGGAGGCAGGGGGCGAAGTGCGGACCCGAGAGGCACGTCAGAGTGGGTAAGCCAGCAGAAACATGGTCGGGGAGTCCTGGAGGAAGCGGTGTGGGACAGCTGGAGTGAGGCCGGACAGTTGACCTGAAGAGCGGAGGAGAGCAGCAGATCAGGACCGAGGTGGCAGGGAAGAGAGATCCAGGGGACTGGAGAAAAGTCCCAGAGAGAAAAGAGTGAGATCTGGTGGAGAGTTCAGCCCTGGCAAGGGGAAAGAGGGAGAGGAATGTCTAGAGGGTGCAGAGCACCGGCCTGGAGGGCTAGTGGAGCAGCAAATATAGCCAAGGAAGATAAGCCACAGACCAAGGGAGCAAGGTGCAGCGCTGCCCCATTTTGATCATGTCTGCTAGGGATCAAGAGGCCTGACAGCAGTCAAGGCAGAAGGAAGAGAACTAAAGCACAAGGGGCCCTGGGGGGGAGAGCTATTACAGAGATAACTGTCAAAGAGGACAACTGCCTAGGGGCTTGAAGAGGGCATAATGGAAAAACAGAAAGGCAGTCTATCTGCAAGGAAGAAGTTGGCAGAATTCCGGTCCCCTTACGTGGCAGGCAAGGAGCCAGAGAGGACAAAAGGGAGGGTCAACTGCTGCCAGAAGAGCCAAGTGAACTGGCGGAGGAGTTGGAGTGGGGATGCAGCCCAGGAGGAATTGCCAAGTTGAAAGATTGGCTCACGGAGCGGAAAGACGAGATTAAGATGGAAATTGGGGGGGGGGGGTGAAGCATGAACTTAGAGTCTATACAGTCTCTGAGACAAGATATTGGGGACATTGGGAATTGTGTGGAAGAGCTGGAGACATTGATGGAGCAACAAGGGGAGGAAATTGCACCCTGACAAAAAGGCTGGGAGGCCCTCAAGCGTGCTCAAAAGGAGCAGCAGATGAAAGCAGAAGACTTGGAGGATAGATCCAGGAGATGCAATCTGCGGGTACGGGGCCTACCAGAGGAGCCCAAGTACCGGGTTGTGTGAGGAAGTGAATAGTGCAAATCTTCAGGTTCCTTGTTTGAGACCGCAGACCCAGAAGGGGCGCCACGATAGATCTGGTGCACCATAGAGAGAGCCCATAGGGTCTTGGCCCGGTGAGAGATAATAAACCCAGGGATATCGTGGTGTACCTCAGTTCCTTTAAGATTAAAGAACGGCTGCTGAGCGCGGCGAGGAAGATGAGGCAGCTCACCTGGGACGAACATCATCTGGAGTTATTTCAGGATCAATGGGTACATTGCAGCACAGAAGAAACCTGAAGGATGTGATGGCATACTTGAGGCAAGAGGATTTCCGATATAAATGGTTGTTCCCATTTGGCTTGCTGATAACTGCCAAGGGGAAGTCAAGACGGGTGAAGACGAGAGAAGAGGCTTGGGCTGTACTGAAAGAGATGGGACTACCTGAATCTACCAGAGGGGGATAGTCTAACAACAGGAGCAGCTAGAAAACAATGCAACGACACCCAACCCAAAAAGACACGCCCAGCGATGGCACAGAGTCTCAGCAGCAGACAGACGCCCAGCGAGACTGAACAGAGAGAGTCAAGGAGTACGCGTGGCAGAGAAGGGAAACAGCTGAGTGGGAGGACTCTGTGAACAGGGCTAAAATGTTATGTATCTTTTTGATATCGTAGAAGACATTGAATGGGTGGGGGGATGAAAGTGATGTACTCATAGAGGGCGGGGGGGGTTGGGAAGGGGCTAGAGGGTAGGGTAAGGATCTAGACACTGTTGGGAGCTGGGGGGGAAGGGAGGAACGGAAAGGCGGGGGAGGAGATAGGGGTTGGGAGAGGATACAGGAGGCGTGGGTAGTGGGAGTAGGGCTGTTCAGGGGGATCAGCGTGGCGAATAGGGGTGCATGTGGAATGGAGTGGCAGGGTCAGGCGGGGCCCAATGATTAGTCACCATGATGGAAGAGGAAACTCTCTATACGAGAGGGGGGAAGGGAAGGGGAGGAGGGGTGGTCGAGGGGGATGGTTTGTTGGGGGGGAGGAGAGGGGAGAGGCAGGGGTTGAAGGTGAGGAGGGAGGGAGAGGTAAGAAGAGGGGAGGGACAGCAGGAGGGAAAGGGGGAGGGGGAAAATCAGGGAGGAAGGGGGGAGTAAGGTTGGAGGATGATATGAAAATTGTTACGTTGAATTCACCCTGGAAGAGACAGAAATTGTATAAAGAGCTAGCAAGACACAAGGCAGCGATTGTGATGTTGCAGGAGACACATTTACAAAGAAAGCATGAGTCGATGGTGCGGCCTAAGGGCTACAGAGAGTGCATTTTTGCCTCAAACTTGAGGGACAAGGAAAAAAGGAGGCGTGGCTATTCTCATCAGTGGAGAGCATAAAACTGAAGTGCAGTCGGTGTTGAGGAATAAGGGGGGGAGATACCTCCTGCTGCGGGTGAAAGTTGAGGAGGAATGTGTTTCTGTGTGGTTAATGTCTATGCGCCCACGGGGTCCCAGAAAGATTTTTGGGAGGAGTTAAGCAAACAGGTAGCTTTAATGGGGGAAGGAGCGTTGATTTGTGGGGGGGGGGACTTTAAATATGCCCTGGGAGGTGGGGAGGAGACACAACGGATAAGAGGAAGGGCGAGGGTCGGATAGGCAGAGATATCACGGTTTGTAAATGAGAAATGATTTTGGTAGATGCGTGGCGTTTGATGAATCCAGGTAGGCGACAGTTCTTTTTCTCAGCAGCGCACGGCACATATTCAAGGTTAGATGTTTATCTGGGTTGGTAAGGAGCTAGCGGGCAGGATAAAGGGAGGGGAAATTGAGCCCATAACGTGGTCAGATCATGCACCAGTGTAGTACAGGTGAGGGTGATGGGGGAAAGTAAAGGGGGACAATTCTGGAAACTAAATGAAGGCTTGTTGGAGGACACTAGGGTGGTGAGAGAATTGGTAACAGTTAATACCGGAGTATTTAAAAAAGAATGGAGAGGGAGAGGATAAAAGAGGGGGTGGTGTGGACGCTTTTAAAGCAGTGGTGAGGGGGGCGGATAAAAAGGGAAAGGGAAGAGCAGGAATTGCAGCTTAGGCACCAATTAATGGTACTGGAGGGGCAGGATGCCACAGGGAGGAAGTGGGATCATAGGGGAGCAGTAACTAGAGACGAGGACAAAATTGAATGCACTGGAAGCGGGGCCGATAAAGTATAACCTGCAGCTGCTAAGACAGAACTTTTTTCGAGGGGGGTAATAAAGCGGGGAGATTACTTGGCACGGCAATTAAAAAAGAGAGTGGAATGGAATAGAATTATACAGATTAGAAGTAAGGGGTGAGGTAACGCGGGAAGACCACCAGATCAGAGAAGAGTTTGTAGCGTACTATCAGAAGCTTTATGCAGCACAATCAGAGGGAATAGCGGAGGCGATTGATAACTACTTGGGGGAGTGGGGCTGCAGCGGTTGGGAGAAGGGGAACAGCAGAAGTTAGATAGAGAGATTGTAGCAGGGTGATAGGGGCGATCAAGGAAATGAAGTTAGGGAAAGCCACGGGCTGACAGCGCAATTCTATAAAAAATTTGGGAGTCCTATGAGTACAACCGCTAACACAGTATTCATGTGCCGCGACGTGGGGAGCAGTTGGTGGATACGATGGGCTGGGCAGGCATTACCCTTATACATAAGAGGGGAAAGATCCACAAGAGCGTGTCTCTACAGGCCAATATTGGCTGTTAAACGTTGATGTGAAACTGTTGGCAAAGATATTGGCGACGAGGCTTAATAAAATAACTGGGTAAACTAGTGCATGATGACCAAGCAGGCTTCATACCAGGGAGACAGGTGGCAGATAAATATCAGAAAGGTCCTAAATGTGTTTTGGGCGGCACAGTGATCAGGGGAGCCGGCACTGCTGGTTTTGCTGGATGCTGAAAAAGCATTTGATCAAGTGTCATGGAAATTTCTATTCTCGGTGCTGGAAGTTATGGGGTTTGGGGCAGAGTTTGTGAACTGGATAAAAGCTTTATATATATATAAGTCCCAAAGCATGTCTGAGAGTCAATGGAGGGTATTCACATTTTTTTCATCTGGGGAGGGGAACACGGCAGGGCTGCCCACTGTCGCCACTGCTCTTTGCGTTCTTGTTGGAGCCCCTGGCAGCGCGGATAAAGACGAGCCAAGATATTAAGGGGGTACGGCTGGGGCAAACAGAGCATCCTATGTCGCTATTTGCAGACGACATCTTGTTAACAATTATGAGACCGGAAGAAACACTGCCAGCCATAATGGGTGAGATACAGGAATATGGGGAGGTGGCGGTTTTCAGGATGAACTGGGGAAAGTCAGAAATATTAAGTCTGGTGGGGGAGGAGGAGCAGCAGGCGGGGTTGCAGTAGCGCTTTCCCTTTAGGTGGGCGAAGAGGTTGATAAGGTATCTGGGGGTGCAGGTGGGGAGGGAATTGAAGGATTTATTTGAGCTAAACTATAAAAAACTCTTAGGGCAGCTTGAGAGCCAGTTGCGGGGGGTGGAGTAAGGGGTACTATTCTTGGTTTGGGCGGATGGCGACTATTAAAATGATGTTGCTTCTTCCAGTTCCTGTTTTACTTCCAGTATTACCGATATCGATACCGAGAAGAGTATTGAGGAAGGTAACAAAAACAAGTGGAGGGATTCATTTGGGGAGGTAAAAGGCCAAGGTTAGCAGTACGGACGCTTCAAGCTCAGGGGATGGAGGGTAGGATGGGGGTACCTAATTTTGCGTTGTACTACAAGGCAGCGCAAATGAGGGCGGTATATGCATGGTTGAGGGAACCACACAAGCAATGGGTGAGGATGGAGGCTGCGGACTGTGGCCCCAGAGAGAGTTAGAACGGTTAGTGTGGGGGGGGGGGGCGGGGGAGAGGGGAGATAACCCATTGGTGGCGCATACGTTAAATGTCTGGCAAGCAGCATAAGCAGAGGATGGTGGGGGATAAGACGTGGTCACAAACAATATCCCTTTATGCGTGCTGTGAAAAGGGAGCAGGACCGAGTAGAGTGTTCTAGGGAGATGGGCAGAGCAGGGGTTAAGTCAGGTGTCACAGTTACTCATTGGGGATGAGATAAGGGGGTTTGAGGGTATCTGAGACATGTATCAGTTGCTGGAAACCGGATAGATATGCATATTTGCAAATGGGATCAGTGATTAGAAAAAGGACGAGGGGGCAGGATAGTGGGGGGGGGGGGGGGGGGAGTGGAATGGTTTGAAGGGGTATGATTAGGGTACATGGGCAGAAGGGCATATTATCTAGAATCTATAAAGGGTTAATAGTGAGGGGAGCGGGGAAACTGAGTTACAAGGAAGCGTGGGAAAGGGATCTGGGGGTAGAATGGGAGGTGGAGACATGGGAGTAAGTGGTGAAGGGCATAGACAAATTTACTAAATCCACGGCGCTGCGGGACGAGGGAGAGGGAATGGGTGTTAAGTCTGAGCAGAAAAGGGGGTGTTGTATCGAGGGGTCAACCCAGGAGATTTGTTGGCATAAAGCGGGGGTAGTTGCGAAGAAGAATGAAATGATAATGGAGGAAGAATTGCAGTAAAGGGTGGGTTGCATGGTAGTGCATATGTGGTAGTCATGGCCAGTAGGTATCAAAGGTATGTGGGGAGGGTAGGGCGGTAATAATGTAATGAAGATTTATGGAGGGAATACAGCGGATATAGAGCTTACATACCCTGCGAGAAAGGGGGACACGGGACGGGGAGAAAAGGAAAAAAAAAAAAATCAAAGACAAAAAAAAGGCTAAATGTGGAAGTCCTGCAAAAGGAAGAGACGAGAAGTGGGGACAGGAAAGAGAATGGATGCATTCCTAAATTGGTTATGTGTGGTCACGTGCGGGCCCATGATAGCGAGAAAATAAGCCTGCTGCAACTGGAATAGAAAGGGAGGGGGGAAAAAAGCCCAAGATCATACCATCTATAGGACAAATTATGCTAAGAGAGATGTTCAGACAAATGTAATGCTTATGTAATAAAAAGGATAACAGGAATTAGGGAAAGGAAAAGACGGGGGGGGGAATAAGAGAAAAAAGAGATGGCGAAAAGGTGGGGGAGAGGGGGTATGGAGTATTATACGCTGGTTGGAAAGAGGGTATGTGGTAAAGATGGAGTCAGTAGGAGAGAAGGGGATAATTAAGTGACAGGGTATGAAAAGCAGGCAGAGGCTGGGGCATAGGAGGGGGAGGCAATAGGAGTGGGATAGGGTAGGGAGAGATGTGGGAGAACGAGGGAGGGGGGATATAAGGGGGGAGAATAGAATAAGGAAGGGGTGGACAGGGGGGAGGAGGAGAAATAGAAATAAGGGGGTCACTGCGTGGAAGTACATTTTTAAGAGGGATTAGCGGTACAAAAGGGATTTTTATTTATTTATGAAAGAGTTTTACGTTTAATGATAACATTTCTTATGAAATGGAAGAAACCTGCGCAGCCTTTCAGAATGATAAGGCAAGGGGGCAGTTTTACAATATTGAACACAGGAGTGAAATTACATTGAACAGAGCCTTGGAACCGAGGAATAAGTAAGGAAGGGGGTGTTAAGGGGGGTAAGTAGAGAAGGCGCGGAGGAGGTGGAACTAGGAGGGGGAAAAGAAGGGAGGAGGTGGAAAAAGTAACTAATGGTGACGGGGGGGGAGAGCTTGGGGAGGCAGAAAAAGAAAAGGAGAGAGGTGGAGGGATAAACTAAGGATGTGGGGACGGGAATCAATGGGGAGGGTTATGAGGGTATGGGGTGGGAGGAGTAAAAAGCCTAGGTTTTTGGGGTTAGAGGCACTGGAGGTTTTGTGGTAACCAAAGGCAACGCAGAAAAAAAAAAAGGTTTTTTGATTCCCACTATGCAACTCCTTGTGGGGGGCCAATTGAAAAATTTGGGCAAAGTCGGGCTTGAACCCGGGACCATTGTTTGCTCAAGAAGAAAGGCCTAGGCAATCTACTTAATCTTTACTTTTACTTCCTTCCCCTACTAATCCGGTGACACAATTTGCCAAGGAAAACGCCCGGAGCTCTGGTTGGCCAAGGGACTGACTCGAAGGCACGCAGATTGCCATTGCATAGGTATGGGGAGGAAGGGGTAAGACCTTAATTGGGGCAAGTTCTGGGAAATAACTGATGCATGTTTCAATGATGTTGGGTTGTATGGTGTGGCGTGGTGTCTTGCCTATTGAAAAACTTAATAAAAATTAAAAATTAAAAAATAAAGTAGACATATACGTGGTTTAGGAACGCTGCCAGTGATATTTTGGAGGTGGATATCTTGAGGGGACAGTATAGTGTGGGCATTAATAGGTAGTTCGTTGCGGATTGGAGGGGGGTTTAGGTTAATAAAGAAATTATAAGTGGCTCAGAATATAGTGGCTAGAATGATGACCAAAGGTGGTGAGGAGGGGAAGTGCAAAACCCCTCTAGCAGAAAATTAGAAATTTTTAGTGGCTTTCCTATTAGGGAGCGTTGGTCATTTTAGACTGTTAGTGATGGCATTTAAGATTTTGAGCGGAGGTGAGACCAAACTGTCTGGGATAAGTATTTGTAGATTTATTAATTCCAGGAGGCCTGTTATGTTCTGGAAAGGAAGAACTTGTTGGTTTGTTCCCTCATAACAGTTGTGAGGTTGGAAAAAGTGGAGTAAAGAGGACCTTTCCAGATTATGGTTCCTGAGACTCTGGAAATGGTGCTTCCCAGACGAATGCAGCAAGGTTGATATATCATTATCAATATTTAAGAAGAGGACTGAAAATTCTATCTGTTCCCTTAGATAGACTCCGGAGGGGGGAAGCAGATGATGTTTAGTCAGGATAGTCCTGGTCTGAGGGATAGAGAGAGGAATTTGAAGTGAACAGGCACCTTCTGGGCGCCTCAGGGTGAGGGGAATGTCATAATCCTGTTCCCACATTGGATGGACACACCGTGGACACCCTGCCTGATCCCATACAAGGCCCCCTGCATCTTCAATGCCACATCTCCCATATTTAAGAGGCACAGCATATATTTGCTATATGTATTTTTTTTTTCCTGATTTGCAAAATGCCCCACCTTCTTGTATTTAGTCCCATTGGCTCTGAGCTGTACAGCCAGTTTTTGCCTTTTCTCCGGTCATAGCCTGCAACCTTATTCCGAATCTGGCTCAGTTTACTACTGTTCAGTATGGTTGGGGTTGTGGACCCATCTTCTTACTTTCTGCAGTGGTTTTATATGTAGTCCACTGCTGTTACTTCTAACGCATTTGTAGCTTACAATTGCAGGGTGCCTGTTGAAAGCGGCATTCACAATGTTGCACATCAGGGCCGGATTTACCTATTAACGCACATGTACGCCATGGCCGTAGGGCCCACAGCTGGTCAGGGGCCCACAAAAAAAGAAAGTTAATTTTTTTAAAATAAAATAAAAAAAAAAAAAACCTGCTGGCTGGGCCGCCGCGGGGCCTCCACCTCTGTCTGCCGCGGCAGCACCGACTGACCCGCGGGGGCCCCCTCTACAAGCTGCAACTTCCGTCCGGTGCCTTCCTCCCTCCCTCCCTCCCTCCGTGCGAGGGTGCAGGCTGTGAGAGACGCGAAAGTGTCTCCCTCGGCGTTCATCTGTTACAGCCGCGCAGGGGCTGATGGGAAATTTCCCATCGGCCCCTGCGGGCTTAACAGAGACCGAGGGAGACACTTCCTAACCTTCAGCCGCCTCTCACAGCGTTGCCACGGAGGAGAGGCGAGCGGGATTCGACGGGGCCCGACGGAGTCAGCTTGCAGGAGGGGGGCCCCCGGGGTCAGTCCGTGCTGCCGCACCAGAAGCAGCAGACGGGGGCCCCGCCGGCGGCAGCCAGCAGGTTTTTTTTTGAAATTAAATTTTACTTTAGGCCGACGGGTTGGTGGGGGGGTAAGGGGGGTAAGTACGCTGGTAATGGGCTATTGGGGGGGCTGGGGCTGGGGCTGGGACTGGAAATGGGCTGGGGGGGTTAAGGGCTAGAGGTGGGTTTATGGGGTTAGGACTGGGGTAATGGACTGTGGGCTGTTGGGGGTGGGGGGCGGCTTAGAAATGGGCAATGGGCCTTTTGGGGGGGGTTAAGCACTGGTAATGGGCTGTGGGCTGATGGGGGCTGTCCTGGTAATGGGCTATGGGGGTCTAGGACTGGAAAGGGGGCTGGGGGGTTAAGACGCTGGGAGGTGGGGCTGTATGGGGGTGTGGGTGGGGGGGGGGGGTTAGGCCTCCGGTAATGGGCTGTTGGGGGGTTTAGTAACTGGTAATGGGCTTTGGGGGGTGGGTTTAAGGACTGGGTAATGGGCTTTGGGGGGGGTTAAGAACTGGTACTGGGCTGTGGGGCTGAATGCTGGGGCTGTCTGGGTAATGGGCTATGGGGGGCTAGGACTGAAATGGGCTGGGGGGGTTAAAACTGGAGGTGGGCTGATGGGGTTAGGACTGGTAATGGTGCTGTGGGGGGTTAGGACTGGCAATGGGCTTATGGGGTGGTGGACTGACTGGAAAAATGGGTTGATTTGGGGGGGGGGGGGTTAGGACGTGGAAGTGGGCTGATGGGGGTTTAGGACGTCAATGGGTTATAGGGGGGGCTTAAAAAAACTGAAAAAAAAATGGGGTGATGGGGGGTTAGGTACTGTAAGTGGGTTGATTGGGGGGGCTCTAGGACTGGTATTGGGTGTGGGGGGTTGCTAGGACTGGAATGGGCTGATGGGTGTCTAGGACTCTGGAAATGGCTGATTCAGGGACTGGAATGGAATGGATGGCTGGGTGAGGCCTGGAACTAGGAAGGGAGCTGATGTTGGGGGAGGTATTAGAATGGGATGGGGCTGGAAGAGTAAATGGAGAAGGGAAAAATATTTTGTGTGGGAGGGATAAAATCTACAATTGGCCGGGTATTGGGAGAGTACGGGAGTGGGGATTGAGGATGGAGGGGTAAAATTTGAGTGGATGAAATAGGAAATGAGGAAAGAGCAAAAGTGAGAAAGATTAGTATGTTAAAGCAGATGTCAGAGAGAGAATGGAAAAAAAATCTGGGGAATGCATAGAGAAGAAAGGACAAATGGACATGCAGACGATGGGAGTTTAGCAGAAAGACCACGGAAGACACCAGAAGAAGAAAGTGGCTGGGATCAATTGCAGCTGAAAAAAATGCACAAAAGGTAAGAAAATATATCTCTTTATTTTGAATTTATTCATTGGAATATGTCCGCTCTGGTAAATTGGCATTCATTAACGTCTGCGCTTTTGGTTATTACCAAGAGGCAAATTAATGTATAGTTTTATTTTCTACAGTGTTTTGTCCTTTCCAAGGTTGGCTTTTGGGATTCCAAAAAAAAAAAAAAAAAAACAGTTTAATTATTGTCTTCCTGTGCTAAATTGTGATTACTTTTGTTTCGATGGTCTATGTTCTGCATGTGTAACTGATCTGAGGTGTTCTGTTTATATAATTCCTATTGGACCTTGCCACTTGTTCTCTTTCCCCAGTAGGTCATGTCTTTTTGTTCTCTGAAATGTATTGGTTGAATATTTTGCAGTGTTGCCTTTTGATTGGTAGGGTTGGGTGCCTTTGTGGATTCTGGTAGTGGCTGTTAGTAAATACTGCGGGTTTCCTATGTGGGGGGTGCTTAAATGGGCAGTGTTTGTCGTAGTTCCTAATGTGTCTGGCAGTTGGCACTGGATTAATCGTAATGTAGAAATCTTTTAGTCTTTCTTTATCCATACACTCATTAAGTAGTCACATTTACTAAAAGTTAGTATATGGTAACATTATGCAAATATTTAATGCAAATGAGGCCCCTTAGGCAAATGAGGCCCCGCACCCCCCGTTGGCCGCCCCTGCTGGGGCCCCACAATTTTTGTTGGCTTAGGGGCCTCACTCAAAGTAAATCCGGCCCTGGTGCACATACCCTATGGCTGTATATCACAGCCACTGGTGAGGTGTCATGCCTTTCGTAATCGTACATTCCTACCACAGCCTACCTCTTGCATCTACTGTGGCCTCACTAGTCCTTGGCTGTGAGAAAAATGCACCCTAAACCGTGCGTTTTCCCCACTCTACTTGTATGCACTTTGGTAAACCTGCCCTTGATTGTTTGGTACTTGGACTGTTTACATAAACCTTGAGATATAAATTCATTTTTCAGCATGAATGGCTCTACCGAAAATAAACTTGTGGAAACCATCCCACAGTAAGTACAGTGAGCAACCAAGTGGTGCTTTGGAACTCCTCATGCTGAGACTCTTCTGCTTGATTGTTACCTTTGGATCAGGTTATTGTTGTCATATATGTAATGTTTACTCAATATGTTAAAACTAGCACTTCATGTAAAAAGAGAAAAATATTTTTAAGGCTTAATATAGGTTTATTTTAAAGTCCACAGGCAGTCGTGAGGTGTTAAAAGTAATTTCAAAAATGCTTGAAGAAAATGAAAAGCTGAGATTCAGATTTCTGACATACAGCCAGATATATAGTGAAGGTAGGTAATGAACTAGATATCTTATATAGTACATATTAATTTTCTAGTACAATGTAGATAAAACATCAAATTGAGGGTCCATCTGTCAAAGGAGTATGGTGAAGTGATCTTATAGTTTATATAACAGTCAAAGCTTACGGCTGCCGCAGCATATCCAATGATAATCTGTTAGCATTGGGTGCTCGAGGGGCAGTGCCAACTATCAAAGTGCAGCGAAATTCAGGTACAGTAAAGGCTGGCTAAACACCACTAAAGCTAGCTGGGCAGCGGCTGAATTCACCTTTGCCCAGTTAGCTTCCTGGCAATTCAGGCAACCAGATATTCAAAGCTGAGTCACACAATTGCTGCTTTCACTAGGAGCGAAAAGGAGCACTGTTAATTTTTTAAATATTTTCAATGAATGCTTATTATAGGACAGGGAGGGATATTTCTTCAGGTAAACTTTCTCCTTATCCTGGCACAGCTTCATATGACAACTGATGTTATAGTCATGTCATCAGTTGAATAGTTCAGAGAGAACTGTGTAGAGGAGTGGCCTAGTGGTTGGGGCAAGGTACTTCAGGCTGAAGGTCGGGGTTCAAATCCCACTAGAGGACAGCAACCTTGGGCCGGAAGGAACTGGGGTTTCTAGTTCCACAGGTGCTCCTTGTGGTCTTGGGCAAGCCACTTAACCCTCCATAGCCCATGTTCCCTGTAAAATAGTTATCTCCAAGTTATAATGCCCTGTTCAATGTAAACTGCACTGATGCAGAATAGCGCTGTATATAAGAGAATGTAATAAATAAATATTATTATTTGCATGATTTCATGCCTTATGGGTGCTCGTATGATGATACATAGAATCATCAATCTTAAAATGCATACAAGTCAGACTACCACTTCCCAATTTATCATAAAGACAAAAGTAATCCTAGCCTATAATGCAACCCTTCCTTTGGTCAGTCATTCCAAAATTATAAAATCTTATGGCAAGACATGATCATGGAGAAAACACCAGCTTTGCTGCTCCCCACCACGTTCCATTCTGGCATCTTTTCCATATAGCGTTGTTGTTACCTGTAACAGGTGCTCTCTGGGAACAGCAGGAATAATCTTCACATATGGGTATGTCGGTACCGGGGACGGAGTCTGCGCGGCAACGCCTTCCCAGCGTCCAATCACGAGCTTTTGGAAGCATCCCAGCACGCCTGCCGTGCTGCCTTCCCCGCCTATTCCCAACTGCCTCTCCTCAGATTAAGTTTTTAAGCATGAGACAAAGAGAGAGAGCGAGAACGGAACAGGAAAATATAGATAGAGATACAACTCCTGAGGAGGTGGGTGGTTGTGCAGACTTATTACCTGCTGTTCCCAGATAGCACCTGTTACCGGGAAGTAACTGTGCTATCTCCAGGAACATCAGGAATTAGTCTTCACATATGGGGACTCCCAAGCTGATATTCATGGAGTCCCAGCATGTCAATAGGTTGGATCATGCTATCTCACAGAACACCAGGCATCCCCTGGAGGATGGAGGGTAGGAGTTGAAGAAAGAAAAATGCTGTGGAACAGCCTAACCTAGCATAGGACTGCTAGAGAATGAGTCCCAATGAATGTGAATGGCGGATGATATGTCATCAATGATGTTTGCAAAGAAGATTGCAATATGTGACCTCCCCTGACAGATTTTTCACAGAAGTATGGAGTTTTCCATGGATCTACTGGAAACCCAGTAGAGGAACCTTGAAGAGGACCTCACTGTACAAGTGGAGGTCACTAAAACCCTGTAGGAAAAATAGTGGAGGTTATGAATCCTTGGAAAGGAAATAGTTAACCCCCAGTAGGAAAACTACTGGGGGGGTAGTACAAAAATGTGGGCCTTCAGAGGAAGGGTTTAATGAACAAAAACCTAACTCTTTGGCGGCTGAGAGTGGCGTCACCTCTTAGTAGCAAAAGAGAAAGGCTAAAACCCGATTTGGACAAAGCAGGCACAGTCCTTGTGGTTGGAGGAACAGGGTATGGGAACCCAGATGGATCCCAAAAAGAGAAGGGACAAATGCCTTAGGCATTAAAGTCTGTGATTAACTGAAGATCCACAATGTCTCTCTAACTGGGGTAAGCTAGTAGAGATATTGGGCACGAGCAGCTTCCGGATGTAACCGTAAACCCTCAGGTTATGGTATAAAAGTATGGTTGGATTACCACCGTAGTGGTTGTGTGTGTAGAACCCCAAACCTGCTAGATAGCATAGGTCTGGGTAAAGCCCCTCCTGTCAGAAATCATATATGTATATGAGAATTAGACAGTGAGATATGATACGTATGTGGATACATATCTATCTAAATAAAGATATTCTCAACCAGAGTATATATATATAGATAGACAGACCTATAAGCTATATCTATAGTTGAGATATGGCAGGGCATAAAATACACACAAAAAATAAATAATGGATATGTAGGCCCTACATATGGTGTCCTGCATTAAAACAGACAGAGAGTATGCCTACAGCACAGTGATCACATAGGATTATGTGGAGAGGAAAGATTCATTAATAACAAGGATTGGTGGACCTAACTTGGCAGACATATAGAGAATCTATTTCCTCCTGGTCATGATCTGCAAGAATGCCTATTTGTAGTGCAAAATAACCAGGACTGTTATACGTGAAAAACAAAGGACAATGTCAATGTGCATCCAGCAAGTCCCGAGTCGCATTCCAGGACTCTAGCATGGTAAATAGACGGAAGATCTCCAAGAGATGAGATACCATGTTGACCTGCCTTAAGGGCAAAGGTTATCATGTGTTTCTTCCACATGAGGACGAGGACACATATCCGGCGCGCGATTTGGAATACTATGGAGCCAAAGCAGGGAACTGGCAACAATCCCTTAGATGCTTTCACGTACGAGTAAGGCCTCATGTCCTTTAAGTATCAAAAAAGGAGTTATAGTTAAAAGAAGGGGGAAGCCTTCTAGTCATGAGAGACATGACTGAAAAGCCTTTTCTAAACCAGCTGAGGAGAGCTGTTGGAGAAAAAAAAAACCCATGTCTCTCTATCAAGGGCCCATAGTGGAAAGCTTCTCTGTAGATTGGCAGAGAGCATGATGCAGGAGAATGAGGAGATAGTAACTGGCTGTTAGAGAGCCAGTATCTACTGCCAACTCATGCTTGGCCAAACTCAGGAAATGAAGATTGCAGCACATAGAGGACAATCTAGAAAGCCTTGTTAGTTGAGATGATTCTCCAAGAGAGATGAAGCACTTACTTGGAGCCACTACTAAGACTAGACAGAATGTTAGTGGAGGACAATCTGGTTGTTTGTGGATAGAACCAGTGGCCCAAACATTAAGCTCCTGCATAGAGCCAGCTGTTAGCAAGACAGCAGAAAGAATCTTTTCTGTGTCAAAAAGACAGAAAGAAACAGACAGAACAGTAAGTAGTAACTCTGGAACATGTCTGATAATCTGCTGCCCCAAAGCAAGATTGAAACAGAGGAGGTAACTCAGAGGAAAACTCCGCACTGGAAAGTGACAAAACTAGAGAGGCTGAAGAGAAAGCCTCCCAGTAAGTAATTCCGCTCTTACAGAGGAAAAACTTGGTAAGAGGGTGAAGAGAATGGGGAGGTAAGCTGAGCCCCAGAGGCAGCAGGAAGGTAACTGGGGCTCCCAGCACCGCACTGCTCTCTGCTCTAGTAAACTGAGCTGAAAGTGAGACAGGCTCTGCCTCTTCAGCCCGTTGCCTTCGGAGCGCCGCTAAAAATTTGCTGGCTGCAATCGACACTGATAGGACCCCTGCTAGGGCCCCCTCCTCTTGTACCACTGTTGAAGTTCACCAAATAAAATAAAATAAAATAAAACAGAAAGAAATAAAAACAAAATTTCTAACAGCCTTAAGCATCTGAATGCGGGAGCCAGCCAGGATCACGTCCTTCAGCTGCTGAGGACTGAAAAGACTGGGAGTGGCCAGCAGAGGGAGTCAGATGCCAGCTCTTCAAAGTTTGAGATTTCAGTCCTCAGTTGCTGAAGGAGATTGACAACCCACTTGTTCCTGGACTGGCCCGGAGAGACGAAAAGGAAAGCCTCCCAGTAAGTAATTCCGCTCTTACAGAGGAAAAACTTGGTAAGAGGGTGAAGAGAATGGAGCTGAAGAAGACTTACGAAGTAGTAAGTCTATAGAAAGCACAGTTACTTACCTGTAACAGGTGATCTCTGGGAAGAGCAGGAATAAGTCTTCACATATGGGTACGTCGGTACCGACGTAGCCTGCGCGGGAACGCTCCCCAGCGTCCAATCAGAATGCTTTTGGGAGCATCCCTCAGCGCCTGCGTGCTGCCTTCCTGCCTTTCCAACTGTGTCTCCTCAGTTGAGTTTTATAGCCGAGACAAAGAGAGAGAAAGAGGAAAGGAAGATAGATAGAGAGATACAACTCCTAGGGGAGGTGGGTGGGTTGTGAAGACTTATTCCTGCTGTTCCCAGAGATCACCTGTTACAGGTAAGTAACTGTGCTATCTCCAGGAACAAGCAGGAATGAGTCTTCACATATGGGGACTCCCAAGCTATAGATGCCAGGGGGAGATCCCATAATTTGCGTGTCCCTGGGACAGGACTGCACTTCCCACACATGGATCTCTGGCATCCCATGAGGGATGGTGGGTAGGATAGGAGTTGAAAAGAGAGGAGCTGTAGAAAAACAGCTAACCTAAGGACTACAGGTAAGGAGTCCTTGGTATGTATGATAATTATCATGAAAAATATTGAATGAACAATCACAATATGGACCTCACCTACTGGATTGCAGAAGTAGAGAGGCTGATGGAGTCTACTGGAGATTCAGTAGAGGAATCTTCAAGGTGACCTCACGGAAGTGAAGGTGAAGGTCCAAATCTGGAATTGACAGGTGACCCAGGTGTCAACTGGGGTAGTATAAAAATGGCAGGTCTTTAGTGGAAAGCTTTATGGAAAAAGCTGGAAACTCTTTTGGCTACAGAGTCATTAACATTTAGGAGCAAAAGAGGAAGACTGACCGATTTGGACAAACTAGCCTAGTCCTGGAGGGAAGAAGGGGTATGGAAAAAAGCCCGTATTTCCAAGGAGGACATATGTCTGAAGGGCTGAAACCTCAGATCTACTGAAGATTCACCCTGTCTTTCCTAGCTGGTGAGAGATAGGAAAGATATTGAAGCATGGAGCTTCAGGGATACCTAGACCTAGGGTTAAAGTAGGAGCTGTCAGTACCACAGTAGTGGTTGTGTGCATAATACCCCAGACATACCGAGGGACAGTATGAACATATGCAAGTCCACTGTCTGGAACCTATAGGAAGGGAAAAACCTTTATAAGCATAGACAGTTAGAGAGATAGTATGTAAATACATATCTACCTATAAGGAAGCATCTCGACAGATACACATATATATAGGGATATAGATATATATGTGTGTGTATATATATATAGGGGTATATATATATATGTTTATAGTGAGATCTGGAGGGGCATAACATATGTATCTATAGAGAAGTATATAGAGATATATACATACATGTATATAGATGTCTGCAGATAAATGTCTGCAACTAAGCAGATAGAGATATGCCCATAAGAACATTCACATGGGAGATGTGAAGGAGAAAGATTCATCTAATAACAAGAAGGTGGAACCTACTTGAGAAGATATATAGAGAATCTACTCCCCCTGGCTAAGATGGTGCAGGAATGCTATCCAGTGAAATAACCAGGATGGTTTGCGTGAAAAAACAGAGGATAATATCAGTCTGTAAACAGCAAGTCCTGAGTCCTATAGAACTCTCGCATGGTAAATGGACAGAAAACGCATAGATGAGATACCAGGTTGACCCATTGGAGGGACACAAGGGGTATCATGTGTTATTAGTAAAATATGTGCTGTCCATGAAGGAGTATGATACCATGAGGACAAGCTGCAAGGAAAAAAGAGCATATTCCTTGTAGGAATTGGAAAACTCTTTGGACGTTCACGTAGAAAAGGCTTATGTCCTGTATTATAACAGGAGATAATAGGGTGTGGAGAACCCTTACAGTCATGGAAAATGACTGAGGAAGCCTTTCCCAACCATATAGGATAGTCATCAGATACAAAACCCCATGCTCTCTAGCAAGGGCCCATAGTAGAAAGCTTCTCTGTAGATTGCAGAGAGCATTATGCAGGAGAATTGGGAAATAAAACTTGCTGTAGGTCAACTATGTTGCCAAATCCAAAGAAACTGGAGATGGCAAGAAAGAAGATAGTGTGATAGGCCTGAAGTGATTAGGATTATTCAAGATAGATGAAAGTACTATCTTGGAATCACTACTAAGGCCAGACAGAAAGTAGTGGAAGACAGACTGGAAATTTGTGGAAAAGTACCAGTAGTCAAATCACTGGAACTCCTGCATGGGCAGCTGCTGAATAAGACAGCAGAGAGAATCTTTCTGTGTAAAACAGAGAGAACAGACAGAATAAGAGGAGAAATTCCTGTCCCTGTCTGATGAGCTGCCCAGAGGAAAGAAGGGAGTTTATTCGAGAGAAAAAACTCCACACTGGAATGAAAGAAATGAGTAGAAAGGCTAGAGAAGCCTTGCAGTGGCAGGGGAAACCCTGGATAAGAGGGTAGAGAAACAGGAGCTGAGGGTGACTTACCATGTGGTAAGTCTGTGGAAGGAAAAAATTCATGTTGGAACAGAAGCACAGTTACTTACCTGTAACAGGTGATCTCTGGGAACAGCAGGAATTAGTCCTCACATATGGGTACGTCGGAACCGACGGAGCCTGCGCGGGAAAGCTCCCCAGCTTCCCAGAAAGGAAAGCTTTTGGGGCCTCCCACAGCGCATGCGCGCTGCCTTCCCGCCTTCCTGACCAACTCTCCTCAGTTCGAGTTTAAAGCTGAGACAATAGAGAGAGGAAAGGAAAGAGAGAGAGAGAGATACAACTCCCAGGGGAGGTGGGTGGGTTGTGAGGACTAATTCCTGCTGTTCCCAGAGATCACCTGTTACAGGTAAGCAACTGTGCTATCTCCAGGAACAAGCAGGAATGAGTCCTCACATATGGGGACTCCCTAGCTAAGATTCCGGGGAGTTCCCCCTCCAAGGGTTCCTCATCTTCCTATGGATCTCAGGCATCCATTCAGGGAAGGTGGGCAGGAGTTGTTTAAGAATGGAACAGGTGTCTGAGGACAGCCTGACCAAACAAGGCATCCCGGCGGGAGTCCTTGTCCAAGCAGTAATGGGCTGTGAAGGTATGAACCGAGGCCCAGGTGGCTGCTCGACAGATCTGATCGATGGATACAGAATGAAGATGAGCCATAGATGTGGCCATGGCTCTCACATTGTGAGCTGTGACATGGCCTTCCAGAGAAAGGTTCTTACTCTGGTAAGCAAAAGAAATACATTGAGCAATCCAATTGGACAGTGTTCTTTTTGAGACTGGAAGTCCTAAATGAGAAGGATCAAAAGCAACAAAAAGTTGAGAAGACTTTCGATGTTGCTGTATCCTGTGGATGTAAAAGGCAAGAGCTCTTTTACAATCTAACGTATGTAGGTTCCTCTCTGCACTGGATGCATGAGGAGCTGGAAAAAAGACAGGTAGATATACCTCTTGATTGAGATGAAAAGGTGAGACCACTTTAGACATAAAGTGAGGATTTGTCCTAAGGACTACCTTATCATGATGGAACCTTGTATAAGGTGGATTAGCCACTAAAGCCTGCAGTTCACTGATGCGGCGAGCAGAAGTGATTGCAATAAGGAAAATGACTTTCCAGGAAAGAAATTTCAAGGAGGTAGTGGCTAAGGGTTCAAAGGGTGGCTTCATAAGCTGACCAAGAACCACGTTTAAGTCCCATGCCACCGGAGAAGGCCGAATGGGAGGTTTAGTTAAAGTTTAGACCTCTCATAAATCTTGCAATAAGAGGATGAGAGGAAACAGGTTGTCCATTGATAGGCTGAAGAGATGCTGCAATAGCACTCAAATGGACCCTTACAGAATTTGTTTTAAGTCCTGCATTGGAAAGATGCAGGAGATATTCGAGTAAAGAATTCAAGGTAGTGCTAGAGGGTTAAGACCCTTTTCAGCACACCAAATGGAAAATCTTTTCCATTTAAAAGCATAAGAACGCCTGGTGGAAGGTTTCCTAGAGGCATGGAGGATATCCTTCACCTGTTGAGAAAGATTGAAGTCTTGAAGGTCTAGGCCTTCAGTAACCAAGCTCTGAGGTGAAGGGACTTGGGGTTTGGGTGCCACAAAGTCCCCTCCTCTTGAGACAGAAGGTCTGGAGCAGCTCCCAGATCCAGGGAGGGTGCCTGGGAGAGATGCAGAAGTAGAGGGTACCACACTTGACGTGGCCAGCGTGGAGCTATGAGGATCATAGATCCTTGATCCCTTTGAAGTTTGAATAGAGTCTTGGGAATCAAAGGAATGGGTGGAAAGGCATACAGGAAGGCCTGACCCCAATGAAGGAGGAAGGCATCCTTGGCCTGAGCTCCCTGACACGGAATTCTGTAACAGAACCGGGGAAGATTGGCATTGCACGGACTTGCAAACAGGTCTATGTCCGGGGTTCCCCATTTCTGAAAGATTCTGAGTACCTGATCCATGTGCAGGGACCATTCGTGTGGAAGCAAAACTCGACTGAGTCTGTCTGCCCAAGAGTTTTGGATTCCTGGGAGGTATACTGCCAGGAGATGGATTTGATGCTCTCTGGCGAAGGCCCACAATTTTAGAGCTTCGTTGCAAAGCGACAGAGAGCCAGTCCCTCCTTGTTTGTTTATGTAGAACATGGCTACTTGATTGTCGGTATGAACAAGGACTGTCATGTTGATGAGGAGGGTATGAAAGACCTTGAGAGCAAGGAAAATTGCTCGCAGCTCCAAAAGGTTGATATGAAGGGTGGTCTCCTGTGGAGACCAAGTGCCCTGAGTGGAGAGGTCTTGGAGATGAGCTCCCCAACCTGTTTGGGAGGCATCTGTAGTGAGAGTTGCTTGGGGTAACAAAGGTTGGAAGGGGGCCCCCAACAACAGATTTTGAGTGGATATCCACCATTGGAGAGACCAAAAAAGACGTTTTGAGGTTGCTATTTGGTCTGAGAGAGCTCCTGATGCTTGGGTCCACTGGGTGGACAAAGTCCATTGAGCTGCTCTCATATGTAGGTGAGCATAAGGCACCACATGAACTGTGGATGCCATGTAGCCTAGCAGTTGTAGCATCTCCCTGGCAGTCAAGTGGCTACTGGACTGAATTTGAGAGGCCAAGTGCACTAGACGGTGGCAACGGGCCTGAGGAAGATAGGCCCTTGCAGTGGTGGTATCTAGACAGGCCCCTATGAATTCTAGGGACTGAGTAGGGGTGAGTTGAGACTTTGGCAGATTGATGACGAGTCCCAGATAGTGCAGTATGCGTCTGGTGTGGTCCAGTGAAGTATGAGCCTCGGACTGAGATGGAGCTCGGATGAGCCAGTCGTCCAGGTATGGGAAGACAAATATTCCCAGAGTGCGTAGAAATGCAGCCACTATTGACATGCATTTGGTGAACACTCTTGGAGCAGAGGCTAGACCGAAGGGGAGTACTCTGTATTGGAAATGTTTTCCCTGGAACAGAAATCGTAGAAATTTTCTGTGGGATGGATGGATGAGTATATGTGTGTACGCATCCTTTAGATCTAGAGAACAAAGCCAATCCTGACTCTGTAGGTATGGAAGGAGAGTACCTAAAGAGAGCATCTTGAATTTCTCCTTGTATAGAAATTTGTTCAATTCTCTCAGATCTAGAATGGGTCTGTGCCCTCCTGTTTTCTTGGGGATGAGAAAATAAGGGGAGTAAAACCCTGACCCCTGTTGAAGAAGAGGAACCTCTTCTATTGCCCTTTGGGCAAGAAGGGTGGTCACCTCCTGACCCAACAGGTACAGGAGAGATGGGGGAGAATTGAATTGTCTCACCATGGTATGGGGAGGAAGGCTGGAGAAATGTAGTTTGTAGCCCTCTCTGATGATAGAGAGGGTCCACTGTTCTGATGTGATTTGTTCCCATCTGGGAGCAAAATGAGTTAACCTTCCTGGAATGGTGAGAGGCTCTGGTTGTTGCAGAGCCAGAAAGGTTAGGTTCTCTAGAATCAAGTCAAAAACTCTGAGGGGGTTGGGACTGCTGGACTGTAGCAGCCCCTGTAGACTTTGTTCTGGCCTGTTTAGATTGCTGATGCTTAGGAGCAAAGCGAACTTGGGAAGATTGCTGGCCAGTATTTGTGGAAAATCTGGTCTTTTTATAGAAAGGCTTCTTAAAAGGTTTTTTCTTGGCAGGGGTAGAGGTAGACTTAGAAAGTCTATCTAAAGCAGCATTCTCTGCATCCATTTGAGTGGCTTTGATTTGCCACTCCTTGCCAAACAGATTTTCACCTGTACAGGGCAGATTGCCCAAGCCATCTTGTACCCAGGGTTCCAAATCAGAGGCCTGGAGCCAAGCAAGTCTGCGAGCAGCTATGGCAATGCCCGAGGCTCTGCTAGCTCCCTCAAAAGAGTCAAAGGCTGCTCTGTTGGAGAACTTTGAAACATCTTGAGTATGCTTTAGCAAAAGAAGGAACTCCTCCTTTCTATCCTCTGGGATAAAGGGGAGAAAATCATGTATTTTCAGTGCAATCTCTTTCAAAAACATGCCCATATAGAGGCTGTATGAATTGATTCTGGCAATAAGCATGCTAGCTTGGAAGATTTTTCTACCAAAAGCATCCAGAGTCCTACATTCTCTTCCTGGAGGGGTAGAAGAGTGCCTTTTGGTACTCTTATCTTTTTCATAGCAGACCTCACCACAATAGAGTGGTGAGGGAGCTGAGTTTTTTGAAAACCAGGAGAAGGAGGAACCCGATACATGGTGTCCAAACGTCGAGAATGTGGAGATAGGGTGAGAGGAGCCTCCCACAAGTCCATCATGTGTTCTTGAAGAATTTCATGTATGGGTAAGGTGGCTGCCTCTTTGGGAACCTTAGAGTATCCTAAAATATCTAATTTTTTTGCTCTAGGTTCCTTTTCAGAGGTTACAGAAATGGAGAGTCCTTTAGCTACTTCAATAATGAAGTCTTGAAAGGACAAATCCTCTGGAGGAGACATTCTCCTTTTTGGAGAAGAGGGCTCCTCAGGAAGAGTAAAAGAGACATCAGCAGAATCATCTGAGGTATCAGAATCCTCAGAAGATTCAAAGTACCGCCTATTAGCTTCCAGAGATCGATACGCATACCGACCGGTATCGACATCGGGCGTACCGGGAACCGGATCGGTATCGAGAAAACCTCCGGAACCGGAGACCGGAACCGGCATGCTACTGGAAGTAGATGCTCTGGGTACCGGTATCGGTTGTGGTACCGGAACCGGAGTCGGAACCGATTGTTGCGGTACCGAGGGCGTTGCAGCATTAATGAAAGCCAGTATGGCTTGATGCATGGATTGTACAGTAGTACCCATAGACGCCACAACTGCCTGGATGTTGGTACCGGTGTTGGCCGGTACCCCAGAGCAGTCTAACAGGTGATCTGTCGAGGCCGTGCCATCGATGTCAACCTGTAACCCCATAGGAGGAGCTTTGGAAGCCGGAGCTTCCCGCCGGGGTTGTTTGGCTGGGGCAGGGTCCTCAGGGTCAAACCCAAGGGCCTCTCGCTGCTTAGAGGGAGATTTGCCCTTTGAGGACCTGCCTGAAGAATGTTTGGTTACCTGAGATCCATCAGGAGAGGAAGACCTGGAGGATGTTGATGCAGGAGTATCCGTAGAAAATAGCATATGAAACTTGGCTGCTCTGTTCTGTAAGCCACGTTTGGACATCAGAGAGCAGGATGGACAATCCGGAATGGAATGGTCAGGCCCCAAACATTTAAGACACCATTCATGGGTATCTGTGACTGAAATAGTACTGGTACACTTGGTGCATTTTTTAAAACCAGAGGCTGGTTTCTCCATGAGGGAGAATCTAAGAAGGACTAGAGTCCTCACAGAACAAACACACCAAGTGGGGAAAAAGTAATTATTATTATTTTTTTTTTTAAAGAAATAAAGGAAAAAAGACCGGCGGTATTGGTCCAGAATCGGGGAAGGCAGACACGCGGTCAAAGAAACAAATTAAAATAACAATTTCTTCAGCGGTGACAGGAACACGACCTGCTGGCTCCGCGGAAAAAGAAGAAGAACTGAGGAGAGTTGGTCAGGAAGGCGGGAAGGCAGCGCGCATGCGCTGTGGGAGGCCCCAAAAGCTTTCCTTTCTGGGAAGCTGGGGAGCTTTCCCGCGCAGGCTCCGTCGGTTCCGACGTACCCATATGTGAGGACTCATTCCTGCTTGTTCCTGGAGATAACTATCATGGGATAGTTGTTAACTTCTCTTCTTGGTAGGAAGAAGAGGAGAAACCTGTGACCCATAGACATGAATATCCTGACAGCTCAGCATACCTAGGAGCAAATGGATGCCCTGAGAAAAGGAATCCATGTGTAGAGTTTTTAATGAAAAAACAGTGAAAAAACTTCTACAGGGAAGAAGTCAACTGTAAGTTATAAACTTCAGGACCCTATGGTTGCTGGGTTTGTTCAGCCTGGCTAGAGTTTGGATTCTTCAGACCAGGGCGAGTTTTCCCCTGCTTGGGAACATATGTATGATGGGCAGGAGAAGAGTGAAACCTTCTTCTCCTAGTGAAAGAAGGTTTGGTAGGGCATTTCCTACCTACTGGGGAAGGAGAAGGTTTAGAATAGCCCTCAGAAACAGGGAAGTCAGTGGACCACTGAGCAACCTGATGTAAAGACTCTTTATTGAAGAGATTTTCACCAGTGCAAGTATTACCCAGTCTTTGTTGTGCCCATCTGCTTAAGTCTGAAGCTTGAAGCCAGGCTCTACGTCGTGCCCCTATGGCTATAGGAGAAGTTCTGCTAACAGACTCAAAGGAGTCTAGGGAAGCACGAGTAAGAAACCAAGAGATACTTTGCATATGACTAAGCAATAAGGAATAGTCTGCAGTCTTGGGTTCTGAAAGAAAAGGAGTCAAAAGAGATAATTTCTTTGTGACCTCCTGAAGGGATAGACTCATATAAAAAATATATGAGAGAATCCTTGTTGACAGCATAGACGTCTGGAAGGTTTGACGTCCAAAGGCATCTAGTGTCCTAGACTCACGACCTGGTGGGTAAGAAGAGTGCTTCTTCTTACTTTTTACCTTCCTCATTGCTGATTCCACTACAATGGAATGATGGGGAAGTTGAGTCTTTTGAAACCCTGGAGAGGGGGGCACCTGATACAGAAGATCAGTTGCTCTAGAAGGTGAAGGAACCCTTAAAGGTGCTTCCCACATTCTTAGAAGAAGATTCTGCAAGGAATGATGTAAAGGAAGCATTATATTTTCCTTTTCTCTAGTAGAAAGAGAGCCTTGAGTAGGATCATAGCCAGGGATAGGAATAGCAAGAGATGTTGCTATAGTCAGAAGAAAATTCTGAAAAGAAGGATCTCCAAAGGGAACCATCCCTGGGCAGGCTAGCCCTGAAGAACTAGCCTGGGCACCAGAGGATCTACTTGAGAATATAGGAATATTAGATCCTGTATGGTGCAAGGAAGGATCCTTAAGGGATGGATGTTGGTACTGGAGGTCATGACCTGAGACAGTCAGTACTGCATCGTCCATGCCAGGTATCGACTCCAAACTTGGTATAGAAAGGAGCGATCCTGGTGAAAGAAGCATGGAAGGAACTGGCTCCGATGTTACTGCGGGTACCGGCACCGATACCGATACCGGTAGCTGTGTCGGAATCGAAGGCGATACCGACATCGAAGCAGTCATCGGTGGCTGCTCAAGCGGTACCAAGGTAACCAAAAGCCTTTGGTAATCACCCTCAGTATCGAGCATCCGGAACCGGTAAGCGTCGGTACCGAGACGTGTCGGTACCCAGTCTTCCAGACTAGAGATCGATTCCAGACTCGGCATCGAAGGAAGCGAGTCTATCGATGCATGTCTAGAGGGTACCAACGTCGGTGTTAGTATCGGCGTTGATGCTGATACTGGAAAGTCAATCTGGGGCGTATCGACCGGTCCTGAAGGTACCGAGAAAGCCAGATGACGATCCCTGGTGAGGAGTGAATCGCTCAACACCAGTGCCGATGCCGGGGTATCGGTACCGCTCGAAGAGGATGCCACCACCGAGCATGGCTCAGGTATGTTCTGTGAGGGGTGAGCCCCAGGAACAACCTGAAACCCCTGATAGGCTTTGGAGGCCGAAGACTCCCGCCGGGGTTTTGAAGCCAATGGACCCTTGAGGACAAGGCCGGAGCCGTCATCATGCTGTGCATGAGACATAGCACTCAAGGGCTGGCTAGTCTTAATAGACTGTTTGTGGGTTACCTAATCTTGTGGAGAAGAAGAAATAGTCGGTGCCCTGACATTGGCAGGGAACTCGGTATCGAGGGAAACTCGAAATGGAAAATCTCCTCTCACAATATTGCAGCCTAATGGCTCTGGAGGAAAATGGTCAGGACCCAAACAGGTTAGACACCAGTTCTTGGAGTCTAAAAACAAACTGTACCGCCACAGTTTAGGCACTTCTTAGGAAAAGAAGGGGGCGGCTCCATGATGGAGAGGCCTAGAAGGCCCAAAAATTTTAAGACAGAAACTGAGGGAAAGAAATTCCCTGAATTTAAGGAAAAGAAAAGAAAAAACACTGACGGTACCGGTGGAGTCGGGGAGACAGCCGTGACCACAAGAAAACAAGAATTAAAGAATTTAAGAATTTCAAAATTTTCTGCGGTGACAGGAGGACGTCCTGCCGGCTCCGCGGAAAAACGAAAACTGAGGAGAAACAGTTGGAAAGGCGGGAAGGCAGCACGCATGCGCTGAGGGATGCTCCCAAAAGCTTTCTGATTGGACGCTGGGGAGCGTTCCCGCGCAGGCTCCATTGGTACCAACGTACCCATATGTGAAGACTCATTCCTGCTTGTTCCTGGAGATAGGAAAAATACATGCTGATGCTGGCACAGGAACTATCATCTGATAGTGGTTAGACCTCTTTCCCTAGCAGGAAAAAGAGGAGAAACCTGTGACTTATAGGCATGAACATCCTGACAGCTCATAGAAATATAGAAAAAATGGATATCTTTTGGAAAGAGATCCCTGTGTAGGGGTTAGAATAAAGTGGTGGATTGCCTCTATTGAGAAGAAGTAACTGTAGATTCTAACCCCAAGAGTCACAAGCATCTGATGATGAATGATCAGAAACCCTGCAGGTGCTGGGTTTGCTGAGCCTGGTGAGAGGTTGGATTCTTCAGACCAGAACGATGCTTTCCCTGTTGGGGAACATCTGTATGATGGGCAAGTGATGAATAAAACCTTCTTCTCCTGTGGGAAGAAAGTTTGGTAGGACATTTCCTACGTACTGGGACAGAGGAAGGGGTAGAACAACCCTTAGGAACAGGTAAATCAGTGGACAACTGAGTAACCTGACGTAAAGACTCCTTGTTGAAAAGAATTTCTCCAGTGCAAGGAGTATGTCCCAGCCTTTGTTGTGCCCATTTGTCCAAGTCTGAAGCTTGGAGCCAGGCTCTACGTCGTGCCCCTATAGCTATAGCAGACGTCCTGCTAACAGACTCAAAAGAGTCTAGGGAAGCACGAGAAAGAAACCAAGAGATATTCTGGATATGCTTAAGCAGTGAGGAATAGTCTGTACTCCTGGAATCTGAAAGGAAAGGAGACAAAAGATGCAATTGCTTTGTGACCTCCTCAAGAGAAAGACTCATATAAAAAATATATGAGAGAATTCTTGCAGAAAGCATAGATGTCTGGAAGGTTTGACGTCCAAAGTCATCTAGTGTTTTAGACTCATGACCTGGCAGATAGGAAGAGTGCTTATTCTTACTCTTTACCCGCCTCATTGCTGATTCCACTACTATGGAATGATGAGGAAGTTGAGTCTTTTGAAACCCTGGAGAGGGGGGCACCTGATATAACAGATCAGTTGCCCTGGGAGGTGGGGGTACCCTGAAAGGTGTTTCCCACATTCCTAGGAGATCCTGCAAGGAATGATGCAAAGGAAACATTATGTTTCCCTTTGCTTTGGTAGAAAGAGAGCCTTGTGCAGGATCATGTCCTGGGATAGGAATGGCAAGAGATCTTGCTATATCCAGGAGGAAACTCTGAAAAGAGGGATCCCCAACAGGAATCTCTCTTGGACAGGTTAGATTTAAAGAACTAGCCTGAGCACTCACAGAGGTATACAAATATATAGGAATAGAAGATCCTGCACAGAGCAGTGTGGAATGCTTAAGGAATGGTTGCTGGTACTGGGTATCAGGAGCAGCAACCGTCCTTACCACATTGTCCATGCCAGGTATCGACTCCAAGCTTGGTATAGAATGGAGCGATCCTGTTGAAAAAAGCATGGCAGGAGTTGGCCACGATGCTACTGTGGATACCGGTACCGATGTCAATACCGGTACCGATGTCGGAGTCGAGCCCGACAAAGACATCGGAGTAGTCATCGGTGACAGTTCAATCGGTACCGAGGTGACCGAAACCATCCGGCCACTATCCTCGGTACCGAAGCACCGGTATCGATCGATGTCGGTACCAAAACCTATTGGTACCGAGCCTTCTAGACTAGAGATCGATTCCAAACTCGGCATCGAGGGCAGAGAGCCTGATAAGTGAAGCATGGAAGGCACCGACCGTAAAGGTAATGAGGTCGTCGGTACCGATTTTGGTACCGTGTCTGACACCGGTGAAGGAAGGTCAACCAGTGGCAACTCAATCGGCCTCGAAGGAACCGAGAGTTGTGGATCCGAATCATAGGAACCGAGCCTTCGGTACCGCCGAGAGCCGGTACCAAGGCGAGTCGGTACCCAGTCCTCCAGACTGGAGATCGATTCCAGACTCGGCATCGAAGGAAGCGAGTCTATCGATGCACGTCTGGAGGGTACCGACGGCGGTGGTAGTATCGGTGCTGGTACCGATAATGGTAAGTCAGTCTGGAGTGTATCCACCGGTCCCGAAGGCACCGAGGACGCCAGATGACGATCCCTGGTGAGGAGTGTTTCATCCAACACCAGCGCCGATGCCGGGGTACCGGTACCGAGCTCGAAGCGGATGCCACCACCAGACACGGCTGAGGTATGTTCTGTGAGGGGTGAACCTCAGGAACAACCTGAAACCCCTTATCTGCTCTGGAGACCAAAGACTCCCGCTGGGGTTTTGAAGCCAGTGGGCCCTCGAGGGCAAGGCCGGAGCCGTCTTCATGCTGTGCATGAGACCTACCACTCGGACTGGCTAGTCTTAACAGACTGTTTGTGGGTTACCTGATCCTGTGTGGAAGAAGAAGGGGACGGTGCCCCGAAGTTGGAGGGCAACCGTGTATCGAGGGAACCTCGATGTTGAAGACCTCTTCTCACCAAACTGTTGTCAGGACCCAAGCAGGTTAGACACCGACTTTGAGGGTCTAAAAATAAAGTTGTACCGCCACAGTGTGAACATTTCTTGGAGAAAGTGCCTGGCGGTTCCATGAAGGAAAAAGAAGAGGCCTAAAAGGCCTAAGAGACCGTGGGACACTATGAAGAAAAAATATCCCGTGGAAAAGGAAAAAGTTTTCAAGAAAAGAAAAGAAAACACTGGCGGTACTGGTGGCGTCGGGAAGACAGCCGCGACCACAAGAAAACTAAAAAATAAAAACAAGAATTTTCTACGGTGACAGGAGGACGTCCTGCCGGCTCCGCGGAAAACCGAAAACTGAGGAGAGGCAGTTGGGAAAGGCGGGAAGGCAGCACGCAGGCATGCTAGGATGCTTCCAAAAGCTCTTGATTGGACGCTGGGAAGCGTTCCCGCGCAGACTCCGTCGATACCGACGTACCCATATGTGAAGACTCATTCCTGCTTGTTCCTGGAGATTCCTGTTTTCTATCCTCAGGAAGAATAGGACTCAAAGCCTCTAAATCACCTGTGACCTCCCTTCAGGAACATTCCCATGTATAGACTATAGGAACTGATCCTGGCAGAAAGCATGGAAGCTTGGAAGACACGACGTCCAAAAGCATCCAGGGTTCTGCACTCACGTCCTGGAGGATTAGAGGCATGCCTCTTTGCACTCTTGATCCTCCTCGTAGCTGATTCCACTACAATAGAGTGGTGAGGAAGCTGAGTTTTCTGGAAACCAGGACAAGGAGAGACTCTATACAGAGTATCCAGTCTGCGAGAATGAGAAGAGGTGGTAAGAGGTGTCTCCCACATTCTTAACATGAGATCATGCAAAATCTCATGAATGGGCAAGGTAGCTGCCTCCTTAGGAGTTTTGGGATATTGTAAAATTTCTAACTCCTTAGCTCTGGGCTCTGTTTCAGGGGCCACAGTAATGGTCAGACCCCGAGCCACCTCCCTGATAAAATCCTGGAAGGAAATATCCTCTGGAAGAGACATCCTGCGCTTAGGGGAGGAGGGCTCCTCTGGAAGAAGCATTGCTGCATCGACAGAACTGTCAGAATCCTCAGATTCTTCTGAGGACTCGAAGTACCGTCTGTCCGGATGCTCTTGAAGAGCTCGATACCCGTACCGAGCGAAGTCGGTACCAGGGTATCGGTACCAGAAGGCATCGGATGACTAGGTACTGGCAATGCAGGCACCGATACTGATGTCGATGCCATCGGTACCGGTACCGGAGTCGGGGTAAGTGCCGGTACCGGCTGGATTGTCTGTCACGGTTCCGAGGGCGTCGATGCCACAAGGAGAGTCGCCAGACTACGCTCAATAGCCAGGACTCTCTGGTCTATTGACGCTGCCGATGCCTGGATGTCAGTACCGGAGAAGACCGCCGGTACCCCAGAGCATGGCACCAGTAGTTCTGCCGAGGTTGAGGCCTCGAGAACATCCTGGAGCCCCGATAATGCTTTGGAAGCCAAAGCCTCCCGCCGGGGCAATTTTGCCGGTGCAGAATCCTCAAGGGCAACGCCAGAGGCATCTCGATGCTTAAAAGGAGATCTACCCTTTGAGGACCGGCTAGACTTATGTTTAGTTACCTGAGATCCACGGGAGGAAGACGAAGCCCTGGAAGATGTCGATGCCACCGAAGCTGCATCAGTGGGAAACAGGGTACTGAGCTTGGCAGCTCGGTTCTGTCGACCTCTCTTGGACATCATGGCACAGGCCATACATTCCGAGATGAAATGGTCAGGACCTAAACATTTTAGACACCACTCATGGGTGTCGGTGACGGAGATGGTACCGCCACACTTGGTGCACTTTTTAAACCCAGAAGAGGGTTTTTCCATCATGGAAAAAATCCTGGGCCTAAGGCCCAAAATGGTGTGTGTGCACCTGGAAAAAAAACGGGAAAGTACTAAAAAGTTTTTTTGGTTTTTTTTTTTAAAGAAAAGAAAGGAAAGAAGAAAAAACCGGCGGTACTGGTAAAGCGTCGAGGAAGGCAGACGCGACCACAAAAAAGAAGAACAATTTTCTGCGGTGACAGGAACACGACCTGCTGGCTCCGCGGAAAACGAAGAACTGGAGAGAGGCAGTTGGGAAAGGTGGGAAGGCAGCACGCAGGCGCTGTGGGATGCTCCCAAAAGCTTTCTAATTGGACACTGGGGAGCGTTCCCGCGCAGGCTCCGTCGGTACCGACGATACCCATATGTGATGACTACATTCCTGCTTGTTCCTGGAGATAACAAATATTTTGGTATCAACAAGCCTTTATAGATGTATTATCCTTTTATTTTTATCCCTCGTTTTGAACAAAGGTAACCTGGAAACTATAAAAATAGGCCCTAAAGGGAACAAACTGACCAAACCTATTGCTGCTTCAAGAATCCCTTTCCAAATAATAAGATGTGAATGTATGAACTGAAGTCTTTATGTCGCCTTATGTGATGAATAATCAATCCAAGTGGTTTACAATAAACTGTGTACAATAATCAAAAGGATGATACGTATGCAGAAGACCCTCCTATCAATCTAGGAGGAGGGCATGTCAGGCTAGTTTGCAATGAATCACTATTCCAGACAAAACTGAGGAACATTCTTGTTCTGAGGATATGTGGTATGCCCTACTCACAATATATCATGTTCATTACTCCAAGTCCATGGACCACTTGTATGGTTGAAGTACTCAGTTCAGCTTGTCCACAGGGGTCATCCATGAGAAATGGCCCAGTAGCATATTCTGACAGTGTCACAACAAAGGAGGTATGAACCAGTACCTTATTGCTTATTGGTATAGTGCATGGTTATCCAGTAGTCTCTCTCGACTAAGACAGATTAGTTTGAAAACTTATAGCATTCCAGACTGTCCTTAGCTCTAGGAAATTTATCTTGTGGTGTTTTTCCTCAGAAGACCAAAGACCCAGAGTGTGAAGCTCATCTACATGAGCTCTCCAACCCAGTCTGGATGCATTTGTATTGCAGACAATTTCAATAGTAAGAATCTGAAAGGGAACTCCTTTTGCTAGACAGTTTGTTCAACCAGCACGATATGGAATCCTTCAAAGGTTTGGTGAAAGACTATGGCCCTGAAAATGCTGAGTGGCCTGGGTCCAACGATAGCATAAGATCCACTGGGCCTTTCATTTTGAGAAGTGACAGAGGAATTACATGTAATGTTGAAGCCATATAGTCCAACATCCTCAACATGCCCCCATGTTGACATCTGATGACTTTTTAATCTCCTGTACCATGGGACACCAGGGCAGTGATCTTTTCCAGCAAGAGGAAGGCTTTTGCCCAAGTCATGTCCAGCAGAGTCCTTTATGAAATTCAATTGAGGTGAAGGGCTCAAGTAGAACTTTGGGTAATTGATAATGAACTCTAGTGACTCCAGCACTCAAATGGTTATGCCAGAGTTGCCAAGCTACCCAGTCTCAGGAGTGAGATTTGTTGCCAGTTCTGGTTTTAAATTTGCATTGCAGTACACTATGGTATTTATAGTCCCTGATTTTACCCACTGGAATCAGTGCTGCAGGTCCCATAATGCATCAGAATGAGACTGTCAGAAATCCAGGACTAGCTTAAAATTTCACTCCTGGAAATGGGTAACTTGGTAACTCTGTTATGTGCATTGATTATTGAGATCCTTCATGAGAGGGACTCTTGACCAACCAATCATCCAGACAGAGAAACATATGCACCCCCAGTGTGTGTAGTTGCGCTACTACAATGGCTAGGCATTTTGTAAATACATGTGGAACTGATGCTATTGGTAATGTTTCCTTATCACAGGTCTGAAATACTTCCTGTGAGCTGGATTATCCCTATGCAGGTGTATGTTTCCTTTAAATCCAGAGGACATAACAAATCCCCTTTATGAAGAAAGGTACATTTTGAATTTTCCCTAAATCAAGTACTTATTCAAGTACCTTGGATCTAGGATAGGACTGAACCCCCCTTCCCCCATTTTATTCTGTGACCAGGAAAAACTTGGAATAAATCCTTGCCCTCTTTCCCCTGGTAGAATGGATTTGACTGCATTGGTCTACAAGAGGAACGTGCATTCGTTGATAAGTATTTCTTGATACTGAGTGTCAATCAAGACACACACTGTGGGCAACGTGGCATCTTTTGAATAGTTTGCAACCACACCAGTGGATTCTGAGGATCCAAATATTGGAGGTTATCCTGGATCAATGGTTTTATGTGAAACTTCAGCCTCCCTCCCATTAGTAGGTCATCAGGAATGGTGACTGGGATACTGGCTGTATTTGTCTGGATCCAGTCAAAGTCTCATCTATGGAGCAAGCAATGCTTTCTGGGATGAGAGAGAGGTCTGCTTGGTTTGACAGGAACAAAGAGGAATAAAGTACTTCCTCCTCCTTGGCAACCTACTTGAAAATCTCCTAGCAGATGAGGTGGTGGGGAGGAAGGGGTCAGAAGTATTACAGTGCTCCTTAATCAGAGTAATTGCCTCAACTTATCTCCAAAGACAGTCTCTCATCTGTCTGGCATGTCTGTAAGCATTTACTGCACATTATATCGCGGGTTTGAAGCTCACAACCATTCTGCAAGCTCCTATATGCACTGCACATGTTCTTGATACAGTCTCAGATGCATCACAGGTTGATCTGACAATGTGTTTTTCACTTCTGCCTTGCTTACTAGCAACTCAAACCCTATGGATTTATCCAGAGGAAGAGAATCTGCAAACTCCTCAAGCTTACACAAAGTTCTCTCACATGTAGTGGCTCACAGAGATCTCAAAGAAAAGCTATTGGGAAGACATGCAGAATTCTAAATATTTCTTCCAAGGGAGTCAAGTATCAGCATCCCTCCACAGGGGCAGTGAAGAATGGGTTCTAGTGCTCTTGGCCTTCTTGAGAGCAAATCTGACAACTACAGAATAGTGACGCAGCTGTTGCTGCTTGAATCAGGGAGCTTTTTGGAGTCTGCCTTCTTATTCACATAGTGCACAGAGAGGGGAAGCTTCCACATTCTCATCTGTGCTAGTGAACAGGCCCAGTCATGCCTTCTTTTTGTGCAGCTAATCTTCCGCCAGCCTCGATATGCTCATATAATCCCTCTTCTCAAGTTGCTTCATTAGCTCCCTATCCATTTCCATATCCAGTTCAAACTTCTACTGACCTATAACATAGTATATGACAGCAGATAGACCAGCATGGTCCATCTAGTCTGCCCAGCAAGGTGGCAGAATGAGTGACATAAGTGCCCTCATTCTGCTGCTCCTCATTACCTCCCCTCTTTTATCTCTCCCTCTCGGGAACTCCACTCTTCTGGCAGATCCTTTCTTTCTGTGCTCTTCTCTTCTACTGCCAACCCCAGACTACGATCCTTCCACCTTGCTTGCACATACTCAGGTAGTTTGTTCCTTATGCATGGAGCAAACTACCTGAGTATGTGCATCAGGCTACATCTCTGGCCCTTTTCAAATCCAGGCTGAAAACTCACTTCTTCAAAGTCGCTTTTGGATCCTGATCTGCTTAGTCCCCTGTATGTTTCCTTACCATTCCCCTAGATCAGGGGTCTCCAAATCCAGTCCTGGAGGGCCGCATCCCTAATGAATATGCATGAGATATATTTGCATGCACTGCCCCCATTGTATTTGAATTGATCTCATGCAAATTCATTAGGGATATCCCAAAAACCGAAAAAAAATTGCGGTCCTCCAGGACAAGTTTGGGAGTCCCTGCCCTAGATATATGCTTCTCCTCAACTGTTATATTGTACGCTCAGATGAGCAGGGACCATCTTTTACACGTGTCTGTACAGCGCTGCATATGCCTTGTAGCGCTATACAAATGATCAGTAGTAGTAGTAGTACTTGGGTGTGGGAGACGTCAGGTTGAGGAATTTGACGACATCTGTTTGCCCTGGGTTTCTCCTCCTTCTCTAACAGAAAGAGAATGATATTACGCATTTCATGTATAAAACTCTGGGGAGGAGAGGTCTTCTGGGGGAAACTTTCTCCTTTTTTTATGGAGGAAAGGTATCCAAGGGAAAACTGGTGAAGTCTTCTTCGGAACATAGTGTTTGCTCATAATTATTACAACATGAATGGACACAGAAAAATCCTCTAGTGGAGGTGAGTCTGTGCCTGGCTAGCAGTCAAGACCTTAGCACGTATTTCTTGACATCTGGCATCTAGACCTTGACTGATAGTCCAGGAAAAAAGAATGTTTCCTTTTCTCTTGGGTTCAGTATGGACAGATAACTACAACACCCTTTGAGGCTGCAGTTTCAGTAAAATAACTACAGACAATGCATGGGCATTGAGAATCTGTGTCACTGTCATATGTCTCATTGTCAATGTTGTTGTTACCAGACTGCTGAGTCAAGTCAGAAGGTAAGTGAACTACCCCTCAAATTCACCAGCTCTTCCTCAAAGACTGCCAAGTCAAAGCTGAAGTGGTCACAGCATATGAGATCACAACCTCTTACGTCACTTCAGGAGTACTGGTGGCCTGGTCTCAGACCTCTGGAGTCAGATGCACCCCATCCAATATCAAGGCTGATCAGTTTCCCATTCAGGGGCATTTGGAACTGCCAGGTCTCCCTGCCTAGCACAGGCCCATGGCTGTCCTGATGGGCCACGGCAATAGGGACCACCAGGGACCATTCAAGTTCTCCAGCAGAGGAGAAGATGGGAGCCTACAGAATGACAAAGGTTGGACACAAGTCACCAGAGCTGGCAGAATTACCAATCCAAATCCTCCAGCCCTTGAACTGAAGAACCATTATGCAGCCCTGGAAGTGAAGGAGGTAAAAGCATCCCTGGAAAAGGCCAAGGCAGAGAAACCTGAAGATGAATGCATGGCTGCGCAGATGGTGTCTTCGAGAACATTTTGGTTTCCTGGACCATGTGATGCTATTGCAAGGGTTGAAGAGCAGAGATGGCATCCATCTGTCCAAGAAGGGTTGACATGTCTTCAGTAGCAGACTGGCTAACCTACTGAGGAGGGCTTTAACTATCATTGGGGATGGGTGAAGAAAGCCCAAGGTAAGTGAAACATTAAATTCCTTTATGAAAATGGGTAAAAGGGGCAACATATGGAAAGCACTGTGTATAAATGCTTGTAGCATGGGAATAAGATCCTAGATGTTGAGGATTTCATGGGAGAGGCTGACTTGGATTTAGTGGCGGTAACAGAGACATGGTTCACAGACAACCATGACTGGGATGTAACTATACCAGGCTATACTTTATTCAGAAACGACAGGGTAGGAAGGAGGAGAGGAGTGGCATTATATGTAAAAAATAATATGAAAGCTATGGAAATACAGGGCTTAAAAGGGAGAGAGGAGGCACTGTGAGTTAAACTAGAAAGAGGGACAGAGAAATCTATATGCATTGGTGTGATATACAGACCCCCCCCCCTCACAGGTTGAAGAGGTGGACGGAGAGTTAATTGAAGACATATGCAGCATTGCCAGGAAAGGGGAAGTGCTACTGATAGGAGATTTCAATATACCAGATGTTGACTGGCACATCCCAGTTGCAGTATCATCTACTGTAGAAGTAAGGAGATCCTGGATGCTCTACAGGGAGAACTATTCAGGCAACTGGTAACAGAAACCACACATGAAGCCCACACATGGACTTGGTGCTTATCAAAGGTGAAAGTGTTTCTGATGCTATAGTAGGAGATCATTTTGCATCCGGTGATCACCAGATGGTGTGGCTCAGTATTAGGACTAGGGCTGATAAAATCCATTCAAAAGTGAGGGTCTTAGGACTTTAGGAAAACTAACTTTGCCAAGATGGGTCAATACCTCTGGGAGGAGTCATTTATTTATTTCGCTGTGCTTATATATCGCTTTTCACCGGATCAAAGCAATTTACAAAAAACAAGTGGAGGGATACATCAGAACGTGGGGGAGGGGGGTAAATCATCAATGGGTGAGGTGTCACCGGGGGAGATTAAACATATTTACATTTCTGAAATGGCATGCATCAGAGTTTCTTCACTTATCAGTATTTTGGTTTTTCAGTCCGTCTCACTTCATCCAGAGTGTACCATGGCACAGTGCTTAATGGTTGCTATTCTGTTAGTGGGATGGGAACAGCTGGGGGATGTAGAAAAACAGTGGGCAAAACTGAAAGGGGATATTTTAAGGGCAACCAACCTTTTTGTTAAAAAGGTAAAGTAGTGGTTGATATGGAAGGGCAGACTAGATAGAAACATGACTGCAGAAAAAGACCATATGGCCTATGTTTCTAGATTAACAGGCTGGCTCCCTGACAGAGGCAGCCCCCCCCCCCCCCACACACACACCTCCACCCCCACTTGCAGCTACAGCCTGTAGCAAATGCTCTTGAAATGCTGGGAAACTGGCTAGGTATTCTCCTCTGGATCCTGACAGCTAACTGCTCCTGAGCACTCCTGTGGTTCCCGCTTTATTCTCTCTCTGTGTGTTTCTTTTTTTATAAAGGCTCTTGGAAAAAAAGGGGGAGAGGACAACAGCAGCACCATGCGGACCCTAGCCTTTCTGGGACAGCCCACTAGGAAGCTCTACACTGCTCGGTCTCGGGCTCAACCAGCCAGCAAGCTGTGGAAGAGCACCAAAATTAAAGACCCCCTCCAGGCAAATTATCCAGAGGAGTATATGCAGATATGCCATATGCCCTGGAGAATGTCAAAATCTGGCTCAACCAGGAAGGTGCCCCGCAGAACAGCTGCCCAAGAGGTTCCAGATCTTTGAGCTTCATCAGTCCAGCAACCACTGTTTGCTGGAGACAGAGAAATACTGGAAAGTGTCTCAGCTGCACCACTCTTCATACCAGTGATGAAATCACTGGGGGCTTTATGTTTTTTCTATGTCTCTATCATCTGTTGGCAGGGGGACACAACCCACTTGTCTGGACTGGTCTAGCAGGATGATCAGGAAGGGGCAGTTTACTACCAGTTAATGTCCTTTCCTTGAGTCCTGCTAGACCAGTCCAGGTAAGTGGGTTGTGCTCCCTTACCAGCAGATTGATGGAGACAAAAAAACAAAGAAAAGCCCAGGTTTCAATGACATCACTCCCATGCCTCTATCCGCCTCAGCCACCAGAGGTCTCTTTAGTCTTCATCCCAAAGCATATGGGAGAAATATGGCAAGCCTCACAAAACCTCAATCATGGGCAACAAGGAATAAGCAACAGTAGAGAACAATATACAGGAAAGCATAAAGAAAAGCTGTCAGAAGAAGATGGACCTGCAAAGCCAAGCATAAAAATCATTTTTGTTTTTGTTGAGGTAAGGTAGCATGGTTTTTGTATTTTGGTATTGGTTGTATTAGGCATGGGGTTGGTTGGGCTTCTAATTGAAATGTTGTTTGTTTTTTCTTTTTCTTTTAGTTTTCCCCTGAAGAAGCTATAATAGCGAAACATTTATAAACACTTATTGTGAGGCGTCGGGGTTGGAAATTTGCTGTGAAAAGTTGTATATACTTTTGTAAGACACTTTTCTTGTGGTTGCTGTATGGTTGGGAGGTGTGGAGGAGGTCCTTGATGTTAATTGGGCTTGGATTACTGATGTGCGTGATTCATCAATGCACTGGAAACTAGCCCTTGTTAAGCTGAGACCTCTTGCCCACGTTTTTTATGTGTTTTTCATGTGTTTCTTACATCAACACATTGAATAACGTTTCAGGTAATGAGCCTTGTTGAAACCAATTTGCAAATTGTAATCTTTTTTGATTTTTGAGTGTATTTTTGGTTTATTGATTTTATACACTTGATAACGTGACCAAAGAGTTTAAGTATAAAAATCATGGCAGACTCAAAGGTAACACAGCAAAAGAACAAAGCAAATACAGTTTCAGGGGCGGGCCCTGGACTGGTCTAGCAGGACTCAAGGAAAGGACATTAACTGGTAAGTAAAATGTCGCCTTCCATATTGTCCTGCTGGACCAGTCCCGACAAGTGGGATGTACCAAAGCCACGACGTCACTGGGAGGGAAGAAGACACAGCAGCTCGCAATGTTTTTGAGCCAGAAGCAGTGTCTGCCCATGTGTGGATATCCAAGTGGTAATGGCTTGACAAAAGTGGAAAGTGATGCCCCCACATACAGCAGATGCTGACTTGATCAAAGGTTTAACCAGAATGCCGATGCCATTGGACCCCATCTCTGTGCGGTGACTGAAGCAGCAGCACACTTTGGTATTTGCAAGGGTCACCATCAGATCCCTCTCAGAGTGACCCCAGTGGCGCAGAAACTGAAACACCTCCTAACTCAAATCCCATCAGAGAGGGCCAGCTGAGAAAATCTGTTTCCACAGTAGCCATCCTGGCAATGTGCAGAGTTAACAAAACTAGGAGGTTCTTTGCCGCCGTACTGAATGGGGACTAGCATGCAGCGATCCCTGGTGACCTGGGCCCATTCCTGAAGGAAGAGGCAAAGCCTGCCCCAACCAGAGGAACCACGGAATGGATCCCCAAACTGTCATTGCACAGCCCAGAAGGGTCCTCTCCTCTAGATGGGTCCGGGTCCTTGAGCCCAAGCGCTCCACAGAAGTACTGAGAATAAGCCCGAAGTCCATAAACAGAGGGGACAAAAGACTTTCACAGCTGGCAGCAATGGAAGTCCCAAGACCCGCAGGAGTTCGACCAGCGCGCTCGTGATGAGTGGGCAGAGGCTGATGAAAAACGTGCTCCTGCCAGCTTTACAGGCCCCTTGGACCTGTCCTCCATAACGCAGTAAGATCTTGTTTCACCCAGGTCCTTCACCAGCTTCTCCAAATTGGACCCAAGAGAAGTATCGCTAAGGCCAGATAGGCAATCAGGCTTTGGAAGATGAGTCCACTGCTCCATGCCAGAGCCAAACCAACGCCATGTCACCGTCAACAGGGTACAATCTCTGGCCATTAGACATAGCAGGCTGTACATGGCATCAGAAAGGAAGGCTGTAGCAGACTCCAGAAGAGGGGTAGAGTCATCCGGTGGAAGAGACAATCCACTGGAGCAGGGCTCGAGGCATCAGGCCTGCACATACCACAACTGAAGAATAGCAGCTGCCGCAGAAAACTGGTTTTTCAACACAAATCCATCTTTTCTCCAGTGTCCTTTAAGGCCAATCCGCCTTACACAGGAATGGTGGTCCAACTGGTAACTGCCATGACTTGCACATCCATTTTGGAAATATCAAACCACTCAACACACTCCTCTTCCGGGAGAGCGTGCATCTGCTTATACACCCTTAACCCCCCCCCGACTGAAATCCCACTCTGACCGGAACAGGCCCTTGAGCACCTCTGGGAATGGGAAGACAGTAATGGATTTCTGCACCCTTTGCAGAAGTGTATGCATCTTTAGTTCCTGTTCCATTCCTGGAGCATCCACCAAGCTCAAAGTGAATAAGACCCTGGGAATTAACGCCTCCAGTTTCTCCTTCCAGAACAGGCAGATAACATCAGCCTCCTCACAATCCTCTGAAGGCTAGAGTACTACTTCATCTACATCAGACACTTGAATTCAAACCATGGTCCAAATCTCAGACAGATTCCAGCTAATCCCCATCTCCAGGGGGCATCCTTTGCTGGGGACTCTTAGCCATAGGCAACAACAGAGTTTCCATTCTCAGCCTGCCCCTCACGAGACTGGGCTCAGGGGGACCCGGAGGCCACAGGGTCTGAATTTCCATGCCAGAATGTCCAGGCCTGTTGTAAAAAGGAAACGAATTCCAGGGAGGACGATCCAGACTCCGAAAGCTCTCCTAGAAGAATGAGTCCCCCCTACTCCAGGGGGCCTATTTGCCATTGAATCCTCAGAGGTCGGGAAGCGGCACACAGCACGGTCGCCAAAACCTCCGGTCGGCTGGTTATTCTTACCCACAGCGCCATCTGCCACCTCCTGACCTTAGGCAGAAATGGCTGGACTAACCTCATCCCTCCGCGAAGAGAGGGGGAATCCCTCCAGGGCAACTCATGAGCTGCCATGCTAGAAGAGTATTCAGAAACTGGAGATGAGGCACCATGCATGCCTCAGGCCAAACCATGATTCCTGGAAGACAACATAAGAGAGTTAAGGCAAGTATTACAACTGCATGCACTAAAAGCCGCGGTGTCCTAAAAGCGCATATTAACTGCGTCTTTACTGAATATGTATGCTACAGGTGCTAGGGTAGGAACGCGCTTTGGAGTCGCTTGGGCGGAACATGTGTACAGAATGAGTGAGCTCCAGGCGCACAATAGGAGAAAACACTACTAGCGCATGCAGAAAACGGTGGGAAACCTCCAAACCGCACCAACCGTCACCAGAGATCTACCCCAAATTGCGTCCAACATAGATTGAATCAGGAGCCCCCAAACAACAATGACGACGTCAAGTCTTAATACTCACCCCTAGAGAGAGTCCCAGGCAGAGAATCCATGCCAGGCTCAGCTCTACTCCTCTGATACTGTTACAATGGCTCTGAAATATTGTGTTTAAGATGCCAGAAGATCTCTGAGAACCTTCTGCAATCTTTGGAAGAGAGCAGGGGGACAGAGGAGGAGGAGGGGGAATTGAGGTTGTGTGAGGCTGCTGCACTTTTCCACATCCTTCTGATTTCTGGCTGCTCAACAGGCTCTTATGATGCGCATAGAGCTGAACCAATTTTCCTTCCTCCTATGGCTACCGAAGAGACTGCAGTCTAGTGGAGCCTTTCATGTTGCACTCAAGTGAGAAAGTCACCCTCAAGGTGGTCATTCACGAGTGTTTAATCAGTCTTCTCCTCTCAATCTTCAGAATTTTCTTCAGAGAGGAGAGCATCCATCCACCATCTGCTGGAGACAAAGAAATATTGAAGAGACCACTGGTAGCTGGGGCGGATAGAGGCATGGCAGTGATGTCATTGAAATTTGGGTTTTTCTTTGGTTCTTTGTCTCCACCAATCTGCTGGTAGGGGAACACAACACATTTGTCTGGACTGATCTAGTAGGACTATATAGAAATGGCAGTTGCCTGTTCTCTGGATGCTCTAAACATTGCACCCCAAAGGTCAATGTCAGTACTTCTTCACTTCCGCTTGATGCACCATCAGTAGTCTTAGTTGCTGAAAGCCATATTACTCCTCAAAGTGGCCATTGGTGGATGACAATTCTAATGACCTCTACTGACTCTCAATTTAAAAAGAAAAATCTAGGTCTCCTCAATGTTTATGCAACTCCAGCATCCGGTGCAGTTCTTGAGCTATTTAAGTCTGATGCCTCTGATCTTGGATTGGATCACAAGGCCACAAAGTCTTTTTTGGGTCATCTGGCCAAGGCATTGCAAGCATTAGTTATGGGTAAATGCTACACTGCCTGCACTTTTTAAAGCCGCTGAAGGCTTTCTCCGGGATATGACACTAAGCAAAATAGCTGCAGAGGAATAAAGCAACTATACTTTTGAAGAAATAAAGCACAGCCAGGTTGTCAAAAGTCAAAAAATGAGGCAAGACAACAAAAACATGAAAAAATGCAGCAAACTTAAAAGACAGTAAAACACCCCCCTAAAGGTAAGGTAACAGAGAGCAGGAAGCCCATGCATATGAATGCAATAGAAAAGAATACTGAAAATTTTAAAAAGTTGTCACCGCTACAGAAAAACAGGAGAAACAGAAACTGAGAAGGCTCCATGGTAAATTCTGCACATGTGTGGTAGTGTTAAAATTTCTAGAAATACTCTGAGCTAGATGAGCTTTCCCTGTTCAGGCTTGGCTCCATCAGATAACATCATCCAGATGAAAGGACTAGACATCCTTCTTGTCCTTAAATTCTCACATTTAACATGTCTGAATGATATCCACTGCTAAAAGGACCCACCTTGATGTATTGCAAGACGCATGCAGAACAGAAGCATGCTCCTGGCTATTATATTTTGAAATATGGTAGATACAAAACAAAATTTAAATTTTAACATAGAATCTCCCACGTTCCTACCACTACTACTAACCATGATTTATGGAGTGCTTCCAGGCATATGCAACATTGTACACACATACACAGTCCTTGCTCCACAGAGCTTACAATCTGCTAAGACAAACAGAACAAGTAGGGGACTATGGTAATTATTTAAGGGAAACTATTAGCATATGGGTGCAGATAGGAAAATAAGGGGCATTAGAATCAAAAAGAAGCCTCTAAGAGATAGAGCCTTTGTATTAAAATTATTTTTTTGTTTGGTATTTTGGGGACTGCCACTGTTTTTGTTGTTACATAAGAAAAAGCATAGTTACTCACCTGTAACAGGTGTTCTCCAGGGACTGCAGGAATCAGTCCTCACTTATGGGTGACGTCGGCACCAACGGAGCCCGTGCGGAGCAATTCACCAGCTTTCAAAGAAAGCCCTTGGGTATGCTGCCACGCAAGCGTGGTCCTCTTCCCGCCCAAAGGTGCCATCTTGCTCAGTCAGGTCCCCCAGCTAGAGCCCTACTAAGCAGATGGCAAGGGAAGGACAAAAATAGCAACTCTTCAGGGGAGAAGAGAGGGTAGTGAGGACTGATTCCTGCTGTCCCTGGACAATACCTGTTAAAGGTGAGTAACTACACTTTCTCCAGGAACAAGCAGGAAGTCAGTCAGTCCTCACTTATGGGACTCCCCAGCTACAGGCTACCGAGTCTATAAAGCACAGTTACTTACCTGTAACAGGTGATCTCTGGGAACAGCAGGAATAAGTCTTCACATATGGATACGTCGGTACCGACGGAGCCTGCGCGGGAACGCTCCCCAGCGTCCCAAAAAAGGAAAGCTTTTGGGAGCATCCCACAGAGCCTGCGCGCTACCTTCCCGCCTTTCCTAACCGCCTCTCTCCAGTTCGAGTTTTAAAGCTGAGACAAAGAGAGAGAGAGGAAAGGAAAGATAGATAGAGAGATACAACTCCTAGGGGAGGTGGGTGGGTTGTGAAGACTTATTCCTGCTGTTCCCAGAGATCACCTGTTACAGGTAAGTAAACTGTGCTATCTCCAGGAACAAGCAGGAATGAGTCTTCACATATGGGGACTCCCCAGCTAGAGATGCCTGGGAGATCCCCAAGGTTGTGAGACCCTGAGAAGGGCTCTATCTCCTCCCATGGATCTCAGGCATCCAACCAGGGATGGAGGGTAGGAGTTGATTAAGCATGGAACAGGTGTTTGAGAACAGCCTGACCAAACAAGGCATCCCGGCGGGAGTCCTTGTCCAAACAGTAATGGGCTGTGAAGGTATGAACCGAAGCCCAGGTGGCCGCTCGACAGATCTGGTCGATGGACACAGAATTTAGATGAGCCATAGAGGTGGCCATGGCCCTCACATTATGAGCTGTGACATGGCCATCCAGAGAAAGGTTCTTACTCTGGTAGGCGAAAGAAATACACTGAGCAATCCAATTGGACAGTGTCCTCTTAGAGACTGGAAGTCCCAAATGAGAGGGATCAAAAGCAACAAAGAGTTGAGAAGACTTTCTATGTTGCTGTGCCCTTTGTAAGTAAAAAGCAAGAGCTCTCTTACAATCCAGGGTATGAAGATTCCTCTCTGCACTTGATGCATGAGGACCTGGAAAAAAGACAGGTAAATACACCTCTTGATTAAGATGAAAAGGTGAGACCACTTTAGGCATAAAGTGTGGATTGGTCCTAAAGACTACCTTATCATGATGGAACCTTGTATAAGATGGATTAGCCACTAAGGCCTGCAGTTCACTGATGCGGCGAGCTGAGGTGACTGCAATAAGAAAGATAACCTTCCAGGAAAGAAATTTCAAGGAGGTAGTGGCTAAGGGTTCAAAGGGTGGCTTCATGAGCTGACCAAGAACCAGATTCAAGTCCCATGCCACTGGAGGTGGTCTAATGGGAGGTTTAGTTAAAAGGCCTCTCATGAATCTTGCAATAAGAGGATGAGAGGAGACAGGTTGTCCATTGAGAGGCTTGAGGGATGCTGCAATAGCACTCAAATGGACCCTTACTGAATTTGTTTTGAGGCCTGCATGGGAAAGATGCAGGAGATACTCTAGTAAAGAATTCAAAGGTATTGCTAGAGGGTTAATACCCTTCTCAGCACACCAAATGGTAAACCTTTTCCATTTAAAAGTATAGGAACGAGATCCCACGTGACACATGAGGGAGTAGGACGTGTCTTGCTCGCTCCGGGGCTGCCCCACACTAAATAATCGATCTTTAGCCCTTTATTGTGCCCCCAAATAGCTTTTGTGTGGACCGGCAGCTTCCGCTCGCTTTGCGGGAAAATCGGGAGGGAAGTTTGTTTAAAATGCCGCCTCTGCCTAAGCGTGAAAGGAGAGAAGAGTGCTAAGACCGGGCCTACTACCTCGGCGACGGTGCAGCCGCGCTCCCCGGGATCGGAAAGTGCTGCCTCTGCTACGGAGGACGTGGCGCGGGAAGTAGCCCTTCTCTTGGACCCGAAATTCGACCGCATCATGCAGAAGTTGGAGGATATGGGATCTGCTATGTTGGAGGTGGGTCATCGCGTCGAGGAGTTGGAGCAACGTGTGTCAGCTTTGGAGGACTCAGAAGGGCGCACGACGCGGGAGACGGAGGCACAGCGGGCGCAGCTTGAGGCCTTACTTGCAAAGGTCGACGACCTCGAAAACAGGTCCCGGAGGAATAATCTGAGGTTGGTGGGGATTCCGGAGGCCCATACGGACGCTTTGCTGGGGCCCTTGCTGGAACAGTGGCTCCCTACTGCGTTGGGGCTGCCTGAGCTTGTGGGGGTGCTTAAGGTGGAGCGTGCTCATCGGTTGGGGGCCCGTATGGAATCGCGGCAGCGACCTAGAGTAACAATTGCTAGAATCCTGAACTTCCACCACAAATTTTTGATCTTACAGGCCTTCCGCAAGAAGAGAAATCTGGTTTTGGATAATCAGCAGATATTGCTTTTTCAGGATTACTCTGCTATGGTGGCTGGGAAGCGTAAGCAGTTCTCTGAGGTCTGTGCCACCTTATTTCAGCGGCAGGTACGCTTCACTTTGGCGTTCCCGGCCACGCTGAAGATCCTGCAGAATGGCAGAATTATTCCTTCACTACGGCGGAGGAGGCCAAGACCTTTGTGGAGGGCCACGTGAAGGAGACGGAGGAGGCAGCGGGGGGCCTTCCCATAGCGTGGGCTGAAGACTGCATGCAGGCTATTTGCTGACTTGAATGAGCCTCTTTCTCTGGGCCACGTGTGGTTTAGGCCTCTCTCCTGGGCCTCCTGCGATATTAGGACTTGATCTCATTGCTGTGTGCTTTGTGTGTGTTTGCCTTTGTTCTCCTTAGTTCTCAGTTCATGATGGTTAATTTGTGGGGTATCTGTGTACTGGGGGGAGGTGTGGGGCGGCCCTGAGGTGTCTCTAGGGGATCGATCCTTGGCTCGGAGGGCCTGAGGGTCTGTGGTGGTTTATTTGGGGAGGGGGATAGGGGGTGACGGAGGGGAGCGTGGGGGGAGGAGGGAGGGTAGGGGGTGGGGAGGGTGGGGGGGAGGGGAGGGGAAGAGGGAAGGGGTGGGGGAGGAGGGGGTGGCAGAGGGGGGGGTGGGTGATATTTGGCTTTTGGATGCTGGAGGAGGGGGGGAGTCTGGGGAGGGGTTTAATATCTCTACTAAGCCGGGACTTGCTCTGGGAGTTGAGGCTGGGCGACTCCTGGGAATTGTATTTGTGAACTTTTTACATTGGGACCTTTCCTTGAGAGCGTATGTCTAGTCTAAAAATTGTTTCATGGAACGTTGGGGGCATTGGCTCGCCTATGAAACGTACTCCAGTGCTGCAATTCCTTAAACGAAAGGGGGCTCATATAGCTCTGGTGCAGGAGACACACCTCAGTGCGATGGAGCATCAGAAGTTAGCACGGGACTGGGTGGGACGAGTCTATGGCGCTTCCTCCGGAACTCGGAAGGCTGGAGTAGCGATCCTGGTGAAACGGGGTATCCCCTTAGAGGTGAAAACACTCGACGGTAGATCCCGGGGGGCGATATCTCCTGATGCACGCCAAAGTCTTTAATGAGGAAATTTGGTTAATCAATGTTTATGCCCCTAACACTTATGATCATGCCTTTTTTCGTAGGCTGCTGCGCTTTGTTCATGGAGCGAAGAGTCCCAACTTGTTTCTGGCCGGGGACTTTAATTGTCCACATGATCCGCTCCTGGACAAATCCGTTTTGGGTGATGCAAGAGCGTGGCGAAACAGGGGGGTGGGTTACTTGTGCCGGATGGGAGATTTGGTAGATATATGGCGTCTTCTTAACCCGGGTTCCCGTGAATATACTCACCTATCTCGAGCTCACCAATCATGGTCCCGTATTGATTACCTTTTGGTAGGGAGGGGGTGGTTTCTAAAGTGGAACGCGCTGGCATTGAACCGATCATGATTTCGGACCATGGCCTAGTGTGGGTAACTTGGGAGTGTGCGGGGACTCCGAGGGCAGGCTGGCGCTTTCCCACCCACTTGTGGGAAGACCTGGAGTTTCGGAAGTTCCTGGAAGCGCAGTGGGACGAGTTCCTCTCTTTCAACGATACGCCCGATTGTTCGCCAATCCTGCTTTGGGAAACTAGTAAAGCGGTCCTGCGCGGGGCGATCCTTGCTTACTGTGTTAAGCGCCGTAGACATATGGACCGCAGTCTTTTAGTCTTAGAGCGCAAAGTCCGTGACCTACAACGCCGGGTGGGAAGGGTAGGGGGGGAAGCCTTGCGGCTCGAGTATGTTGGAGCGCAGGCGGCCCTCCATGAACTTTTACAGCGACGGGCCCATTATTCTATGCAGTGCTATAAGCATAAGCTTTTTCGCTATGGGAATAGATCCGGCAAACTTTTGGCTAAATTGGTCAAGACCCCCGGGGGATCACGCTTCATCCCTGTGCTGCGTGATGAGGGGGGATCTCTGCAGCATCAACCCCCGCAGCTGGCTGAACTTTTTCGTAAGTTTTATGCGCGCCTCTACACTGAGGAAGAGAGGGACTATGAGAGTGGGAAACGCTTTTTGCGCGACTTGGCTCTCCCTCGCCTCTCGGAGGTAGATCTGCAACAGCTTAATGCCCCATTCACAGTGGGTGAAATACAGCGGGCGATTCAGGCAGGGAGTACGCATAAAGCTCCGGGCCCGGACGGGTTCACCTATGAATATTATAAAATTCTCTCAGCGCGCCTTGCCCCGACTATGGTGCTTCTCTTTGATGAAGCTTGTCGGGTGGGTCAATTTCCTCGAGACATGCGGTGCGCCGACATAACAGTTTCTTCCGAAAACCCGGGAAAGATTTATTAGATCCGGCCTCATATAGACCCATTTCATTAATCAATTGTGATATGAAGCTTTTGGCCTCTGTTTTGGCTAAAAGGTTAAATCCTATTCTACCGTCTCTCATTGACCCACGACAGGTGGGCTTTGTGCAAGGTCGGGAGGCCTCTCGGAATATTGCGAAGTTGCTTCTGGGGATGGAACTCTCGTTGCGCCACGAGACCCAATTGCTGATGGTGAGTCTGGATGCCGAAAAGGCGTTTGACCGTGTGGCATGGGCCTTCTTATGGGATGTTCTGGACGTCATGGGGTTTACTGGTGCTTTTACGACCTGGATACGACTGTTGTATACTCAACCCATGGCCAGGGTGGGGGTCAATGGCGTTTATTCTGAGCCCTTTATCTTAGAGAGAGGCACCCGACAGGGCTGCCCTCTGTCCCCTCTCCTCTTTGTCTTAGCTCTCGAACCTCTGCTACATGCGCTGCAACGCGACCCACAGGTGCCGGGGGTGGTGATGGGGGGCGAGGAGACTAAAGTTAGCGCGTTCGCGGATGATATGCTTTTGTGTCTCACTCGTCCCGCTCAGTCTCTGCCGCGTGCCCTGCAGTTGATTGCATACTATGGTAGTTTTTCGGGCCTCAAAATCAATGCCTCCAAATCAATGGTCTTGGACGTGGGTGGACGGGTCCGGCCCTCGTGGGACGGGCCCTTTCCTCTGGTTTGGGCTGAGAGCTCCTTAAAGTATTTGGGTATTAACCTCCCGGACCGCCCGCATCAACTCTACCAGGCTAATATTCCCGGCCTGCTGGCGAAGACCAAGGTCACGCTCTCTGGCTGGAAAGGACTGCCCATATCCTTGAAGGGGCGAGTGGCACTGTTTACGATGGTGGAACTTCCACGATGGGCTGTATGTGCTTCGCCTGCTGCCTCTGTGGATCTTGGCAAAGGACTGGAAGAAATTGGACGGCCTCCTTCGGAGCTTTCTCTGGGGTGGGCGGCGAGCCCGGGTGCCTTTGCGGTCTTGATGCAAGGAGTGGAGGAGGGTGGACTAGGTTTGCCCTCTCTACGGCTTTATAATATTCGTTACATGGCGCGCCATATTTGGGGCTTGTTGAATGGAGGGGAGGGCTGTGCCCCTGTGACTCAGTTAAATGGGCTCTGTGCCCCCTATCATAGTCTCTATGTATTACACATGGAGCGGCCGTCCCTGGGGAGGGGGGTGGAAGTGGAGCCTACATCGGAGCGCTTCGTGCAGCGTGGCGTGTGTTGAGCAATAAGCTTGGGTGGAGCTCCAAGTCTTCTCTACTGTTACCTCTGGTGGGAAATCCGGCTTTCCCCCCTGGGATGCCCTCCAGGAATCTCTTTCAATCCTGGTCGGCACGTGGCTGGGTATGTCTCGGGGACCTGTGCTCATCGGGGGGGGGGACGTTCGGGAGACCTATCAAACGCGGGCTACCCGCGTCCAACTGCCCCCACGTCGGTTCTGTGGGTACCTACAGATTCGACATTATTTAGAGGGTTTGAAGGGGTGGAGGTTGGGTGGAGGGAGGACTGCCCTGGGGACCCCTAGATCTCTTTTGCAATTATTAGTGGAGGCGGGATCGCGGGAACCCGCTTTATCATCAACTTTTGAGTGCCCTTTCACCTGGACCCTCCCTGGCGGCTTTGGTGACTCGGTGGCAGAGGGATGGGGTGGACGGGATGTCAGTAGAAGCCCTGCGTATCGCGTTTGGCCATATTCCAAGAGGACCCTCCTGGGTATATTTGCAGGAATTGCAGTATAAATTTCTCTGGCGAACCTATGTCACTGATTTGTGGGCTTTTCAGGTGGGTTTGCGGTCCACGTCTGCCTGCTCTTGGTGTTCCCAGCATGTGGGCTCCCTGCTGCACCGTTTTTGGGGCTGCTCGACCGTGCAGGTGGTGTGGCGCCAGGCTTGTACCAAATTGGCGGGCTGGCTTGAGGTTGGCGATGTTTGCCAACGTGATACTTGCCTATTCCATGATTGGTCAGCTCTTGGCCTGAACCTGGCTCCGTCGCACAGGGAGCTCCTGGAGCGTGGCTTTCTGCTGGTTAAGAAAGTTCTCTTGACCCGATGGCTGGATGCCACGCCTCCGGGGGTATTCATGTGGGAAACAGCCCTGCGCGAATTGATGTATTTAGAAAAACTTACAGCTAAGCAGCGGGGAGGACGCCACTGGGACACTTTTCTGGCTCGCTGGCTCCCGGTTATTCAAGCGCTCGTTCCCAGTGAGCGGAGTGTGTGCTTCTGAATGTGTGAGCGGTGGTTGAGAGATTCTGTCTGGGGAGATTGAGGATAATTGTAGCCGGCGGTGTGACCTAGTTGCCTATGGCTCCCCCCCCCCCCCCGGATTACTCCACTATCTGATTGAAATATACCTGAGCGCATAGGGTGGGTAATGGGGAGGGGGGGGTGGGAGAGGGGGGTGGGTGGTACGGGGAGGGTGGGAGGGCAGCCACTTTGGGATAGTAGCCCGTACGTCTGCAGATATCACCTCTGTTTACACGCTATGCAGTATTTTATGTTAGTTGCTTGAGCCTTGTATCTCTCTGCCTATCTCCAATGATTGTATCTGTTGTATTCATCTAGGCTTTTCTTATGTACTGCTTCATACTGCTCAGTGTACCTTGCAAGTTGTGGGAGGTGGCTTTACTAGCACCCCCATTTGTTTGTCATGGAAAGTTGTGTGGTTGTCTTTCTTCTTTTTCTAAAAATTAATAAAAATGATTTGAACTAAAAGTATAGGAACGTCTAGTAGAAGGCTTTCTGGAAGCATGAAGGATATCCCTTACTTGCTGAGAAAGATGCCAATCTTGAAGGTCTAAAGCCTTCAGCAACCAAGCCCTGAGATGGAGAGATTGGGGGTTTGGGTGCCACAACGTTCCCCCCTCCTCAGACAGGAGATCTGGAGCAGACCCCAAGTCCAGGGAGGGAGCTTGAGAGAGATGCAGAAGTAGAGGGTACCACACTTGGCGTGGCCAACGTGGAGCTATGAGGATCATAGTCCCTCGATCTCTCTGAAGCTTGAACAGGGTCTTGGGAGTTAGGGGAATGGGTGGAAAGGCGTACAGGAAGTCTTGACCCCAATGAAGGAGGAAGGCATCCCTGGCCTGAACTCCCTGACACGGAATTCTGGAACAGAATCGGGGAAGTTTGGCATTCCACGGACTTGCAAAGAGGTCTATGTCCGGGGTTCCCCAAATTCGAAAGATTCTGACTATCTGGTCCATATGAAGGGACCATTTGTGTGGAAGCAGAACTCGACTGAGTCTGTCTGCCCAAGAGTTTTGAACTCCTGGAAGGTATACTGCCAGAAGATGAATTTGATGCTCTCTGGCGAAGGCCGACAATCTCAGAGCTTCGTTGCAAAGTGACCGAAGATATCAATGCTTGACCCAGTACAAGCATTGTGGAACTTGTGTCTCTTGGGGAAACTGATAGGTACATATGACCTAGATTGGCCACTGTTGGAAACAGAATACTGGGCTTGATGGACCTTGGTCTGACCCAGTATGGCATATCTTAGTCCCTCCCTGCTTGTTCACATAGAACATGGCTACTTGGTTGTCCGTGTGAATGAGGACTGTCTTGTAGCTGAGCAGGGTATGGAAGACTCTGAGAGCTAAGAAGATTGCTCTAAGCTCTAAGATGTTGATATGTAGGGAGGTCTCCTGTGGAGACCAAATGCCCTGGGTGGAGAGGTCTTGAAGATGAGCTCCCCAACCCTTTGGAGAGGCATCTGTTGTAAGGATTGCTTGGGGTAACAATTGTTGGAAGGGGGACCCCAGCAACAGATTTTGAGTGGACTTCCACCACTGGAGAGACCAAAAAAGGCGCCTGGAGGTTGCTATTTTGTCTGACAGACCCCCTGATGCCTGGGTCCACTGGGTGGACAAAGTCCATTGAGCTGCCCTCATGTGAAGGCGAGCATAAGGGACCACATGCACAGTGGATGCCATGTGGCCTAGCAGTTGTAAACATCTCTCAAGCAGTTAGATGGGTTTTTAACTGAATCTGAGAGGCTAACTGCACTAAGCGTAGGCAACAGGCCTGGGGAAGATAGGCCCTTGCAGTTGTGGTATCCAGCAAGGCCCCTATGAACTCTAGAGACTGAGTAGGGGTGAGTTGGGACTTTGGAATGTTTATCACCAGTCCCAGATACTGCAGAACACACATTGTGCAGGCTAGGGAAGACTGGGCCTCTGATTGGGATGAAGCTCGGATGAGCCAGTCGTCCAGATATGGGAATACGAATATTCCCAGAGTGCGTAGAAATGCAGCTATTACTGCCATGCATTTTGTGAACACTCTTGGAGCAGAGGCCAGACCAAAAGGAAGCACCCTGTATTGGTAGTGCTTTCCCAGATAAAGGAACCGAAGGAACCTTCTGTGTGCTGGATGGATGAGTATATGGGTATACGCATCCTTGAGATCTAGAGAACAAAGCCAATCCTGACTCTGAAGGAATGGAAGGAGAGTACCTAGAGAAATCATCTTGCATAGGAATTTGTTCAATTCTCTGAGATCTAATATGGGTCTGTAGCCCCCTGTTTTCTTTGGAATTAGAAAGTAGGGGGAGTAGAATCCTGAGCCCTGTTGAATAAGAGGTACTTCTTCTATTGCCCCTTGGGCAAGAAGGGTAGAAATCTCCTGACCCAGAAGGTCGAGAAGAGATGTTGTAGAATTGAACTGTCTCACCATGGTGTAAGGAGGAAGGTTTGAGAAATGAAGTTTGTACCCCTCCCTTATGATGGAAAGGGTCCACTGCTCTGCTGTGATTTGCTCCCATCTGGGAGCAAAGTGAGCTAACCTTCCTGGAATGGTGAGAGGCTCTGGGTCTTTTAGAGCCAGAAAGGCTAAGTTCTCTAGCTGCACGTCAAAGGCCCTGAGGAGGCTGAGGCTGTTGGGCTACAGTAGTCCTTGCAGCCTTAGGCTTGGCCTGTTTAGGTTGTTGACGCTTTGCAGCAAAACGACCTGCAGAAGATGTCTGTTGACCATAAACAGGATAATATCTTCCCTTCTTGGGAAAATATGCCTTTTTGAACAACCTCTTCTGGACAGAATTAGAGGTAGACTTTGAAAGCCTATCCAAAGCAGAATTTTCTGCATCCATTTGAGTGGCCTTTGCTTGCCAATCTTTTCCAAACAGCTTTTCACCTGTACAAGGAAGATTTCCTAATCCATCTTGGACCCAGGGTTCCAAATCAGAAGCTTGTAACCAAGCAATTCTGCGTGCACCTATGGCAATGGCCGAGGCTCTGCTGGCCCCCTCAAAAGAGTCAAAGGCTGCACGGTTAGAAAATTTGGAAACATCCTGGGCATGCTTAAGCCAGGTAAGAAAGTCTTCCCTTTTATCTTCTGGAAGAAAAGGGAGGAAAGTTTGCAGATGATCTGTAACTTCCTTCAGAAACATCCCCATATAGAGACTATAGGAGTTGATTCTGGCAACAAGCATACTGGCCTGGAAAATTGTCCTGCCAAAAGCATCTAAGGTTCTACATTCTCTTCCTGGAGGAGCAGATGAGTGCCTCTTTGCACTCTAACTTTTTCATAGCAGACTCCACCACAATAGAATGGTGAGGAAGCCGAGTTTTATGAAATCCAGGACAAGGAGGGACACGATACATGGTATCCAACCTACGAGAATGAGAAGAGATAGTGAGAGGAGTCTCCCATATGCCTATCATGTGGTCATAAAGGATCTCATGAACTGGCAAAGTGGCTGCTTCTTTAGGAGCCTTGGGATATTGCAAAATATCCAATTTTTTTGGCTCTGTCTCAGGGGCTACTGAGATAGAAAGCCCCTTGGCCACTTCCCTTATGAAGTCTTGAAAAGACAAGTCTTCTGGAGGGGACATTCTTCTTTTTGGAGAAGGCGGCTCCTGAGGAATAAGTACCGATGCTTCGACAGAGGCCTCCGATGCATCAGAGTCTTTGGAGGAATCAAAGTATCACCTGTCTGGATGCTCCTGTAAAGCCCGATACGCATACCGGGTGGTATCGACATCGGGAGTCATCGGTACCGGATCGGTACCGATAGGCATCATCGGACAGGGTACCGCTGCAGTCGACACCGAAGCCGATGTCGATGTCGATGCAACCGGTACCAGCACCGGAACCGATGTCGGAGCCGGTACCGACAACGAAGCTTGTTGCGGTACCAGCGGCGTCGCAGCTTGTATGAATGTCGTAATGGCACGCTGCATGGTCAGAACATTCTGATCCATCGACGCCATGAATGTCTGGAGGTCGGTACCGGCGGATTCCACCGGTATCCCAGAACATTGCAACAGGTGATCGGTCGAGGCCGTGCCATCGATGTCAACCTGTGACCCCATAGGAGGAGCTTTGGAAGCCGGAGCTTCACGCCAGGTTACTTTTGCCGGTGCAGGATCCTCGAGGGCAAGCCTGGAGGCATCTCGATGCTTAGAGGGAGATCTACCCTTCGAGGACCGGCTGGACTTATGTTTGGTTACCTGAGATCCATAGGAGGAAGAACACTTCAGTTAAACGAATCCCAACTAATGCACCAACCTCCAGATTTAAAAAATACAATGAAGAAGAATTTCTAGACCTTATAATTCCTAACTTATCAACCTCACCACTAAACCTAGAAGCAGCAGTAACTAACTGGCACAAAACTATCAATAACGCTGCAGCTAAAAAACAAATCATTAAGAAAAACACGCATTCTAAAGTTGGTCAAACCCCCTGGTACAATAAGGATTTAAAACTAATGAAAAAGAATTTAAGGAAAGCTGAATGTAAATGGAGAAAAAATAAAAACCCGATTACAAAAGATTTATACCTCACGCTCCTTAACAAGTATAAAGATGCAATTAACAACGCCAAGAAAAATTACCATGCCTCCATCCTAAATAACGCAATAAATAGACCTAGAGAACTTTTCTCAATAGTCCAAAAGCTGACAAATAACACCCACAACTCCAGCAATGAAATCACAGATATTACTCCACAGACATTGGCAAATTATTACATGAACAAAACAATGTCCCTTCCCTCCCTACCTAAACCCATAAATACTTCTCAAATACATCATGCAGACGAATGGTCTGTATTCCAACCCCTAACCAATGTTGCACTCAAGAACATTATCACAAACATTAATACAACAACCTCACTCCTTGACCCTTGTCCAGTAACCTGGATAAAGAACTCTCTACCTATACTCTCTCAATTCATCCTCCCAATAATAAATCTTTCCCTAAAAAACAGATACTTACCACCTACACTAAAATACGCACAGATCCGCCCAAAACACTACCCTTGACAAATCATCACCTAAATCCTACAGACCCATATCGAGTATTCCGTTTATGGCTAAATTAATTGAAAAAGCAGTACAAATTCAAACACAAGATTACATTGACAGCTCAGCCCCCCTTGATGGTCAGCAGTATAGGTTTCGCCCCAGACACGGAGTAGAGTCTCTTCTAACAGTTCTAATCGATACACTTGTAAGAGGAATAAACAACTCAAAACAAGCATTCTTACTCATATTCATTGATGTCTCCGCAGCCTTTGGCAGTGTTCACCATACAACAATGATTAATAAACTTAGGCAAATAGGTATAAAATCTACTGTTCTAGAATGGTTTACCTCTTATCTAACTGACCGAACTCAAACGGTACAAATCGGTAACCTTCCTTCAAAAACATACAATCAAGAACTAGGCCTCCCCCAAGATTCAGCACTGTCAGCGTTACTATTTAACATATACTTAAAAAAACGCATCTGTAAAATCTTTAAAAAATTCAATGTCCACTATCACCTATATGCGGACGACATTATGATGTATGTCCCTTTCAAAATACCAAATATCCCTATACAACTCATTAACGAATGCCTCAATGAAATAAACACTTGGCTAAATGAAAACAACCTATACATCAATCACTCAAAAACAGAAGCACTAATAGTAACTAAAAACACAACGTTCATTCCCCCCTCACATATTACATTGCAGAATAACGATATCAAACTAAAAACTGAAGTACGTTACTTAGGCGTTATACTAGACAAACACCTCAGCATGGACACACACGTAAGAAACATAACAAAAAAAGTTTATTTTAAACTTAAAATATTAAAGCAACTCCGCCCCCTAATGCACCTACAAGATTTTCAACGAGTTATACAAGCAATAATAACCCCCCATTTCGACTTTGCAAATCAAATCCTACTAGGTGTAACAAAACAGACCTTGAAAAAACTTCAATTAGCACAAAACGCGGCAGCAAAGACCATTACGAAGGCCCCACCTTTCCAACATATAACCCCTATTTTTAGAATATTTACACTGGCTCCCGATTCAAAGCCGAATAGATTATAAAACTCTTTTAACTACCTACAAAGCCCTAAATAAAACAGCACCCCCGACCATAAATAACCTCATCAAAATAGAGCCCACTCATAATCTTCAAAGGAGAGACCAGTTAAACAAATTAACACCACCAAAAGAATTTATAAGGGCCAAAAAATCAACAAACAAGAAAGCCTTCTCCCATGCAGCCCCCATTTTGTGGAACACAATCCCATCAGAATTAAGATCCTTACCTGAAATCATGGAGTTTAGGAAAAAACTTAAAACACACTTATTTACAATGCACAATGGATCCTTGACGAATTCACCTCTCATCTCTCAGCTAGATAAAGGATAATCCTATTCCAGCTAATATATTTTTCCAGAAAAGGAATGAAGTACTGAAGCCCTAAAACAATGTACTGATGACAAATGAATAACAAATAACTCTGTATATAGTTTAATTCTGTTCCTTTGTACATAGTTCACTATTTGTTAATTGTTAAATGTAAGTTCCAATTTGTTATATGTAAAAACAGCTCTCCCTGTTTACTGTTGTTCCATGTAAACCGCATCTGATCAATGGAAGGAGCGGTATATAAAAAAATCTGTTAATTAAATTAAATTAAAATTAAATTAAGAAGCCCTGGAAGACTTCGATGCCACCGAAGCTGCATCAGAGGGAAACAGTGTACTGAGCTTGGCTGCTCGGTTCTGTAAACCTCTTTTAGACATCATGGAGCAGGACGGACAATCCGTGATGGAATGGTCAGGACCCAAACACTTAAGACACCAGTCATGGGTGTCGGTAACAGAGATGGTACCGCTGCACTAAGTGCATTTTTTAAACCCGGAGGCGGGCTTTTCCATGAGGAATTTTCTGTTAGGCCTAAGGCCCAACGAAGAAAAAATACACTGAAGTGGAACGGAAAGTATCCTTTTTTTTTTTTTTTTTTTTTAAGAAAAAGAAAGAAAAGACCGGCGGTACCGGTCCGACGTCGAAGAAGGCAGACGCGCGACCAAAGAAATAAAATAAAAAACTTCTTCAGCGGTGACAGGAACACGACCTGCTGGCTCCGCAGAAAAGAAGAACTGGAGAGAGGCGGTTAGGAAAGGCGGGAAGGCAGCGCGCAGGCGCTGTGGGATGCTCCCAAAAGCTTTCCTTTTTTGGGATGCTGGGGAGCGTTCCCGCGCAGGCTCCGTCGGTACCGACGTACCCATATGTGAAGACTCATTCCTGCTTGTTCCTGGAGATCCAAAAAACGCCTCCGCGAGGCCATGAGCCTTCGGGTCCCCGGGGCAAAGCTCTCGGTAGCCGTCAAAGGAGGGTTGGAGGGCAGGAGTTGCTTATAGCCCGAACAGATTACGGAGTACAGCCTGGCCGAAGGAGCTGTCCTGGCAGGACTCCCTCTGCAGCCAGCAGTGCAAAGCGAAAGTGTTAGCTAAAGACCAGGTAGCAGCCCAGCAGATGTCCATTAGAGGCACTGAGTGCAACAAAGCCACCGAAGCCGCTCTGGCCCAGACGCCGTGCGCAGTGACCCGTTGATCCAGTGTGGCGCCAGCCTTTGTTTGGGCGAAGGCAATGCAGTCTGCCACCCACACAGAGATGGTGCGTTTGGTATCATAGGCGACAAAGAGCCAGTTGGACTTGCGATGATCCTGTGTACGCTGCAGGTAGAAGGCAAGAGCACTCTTGCAGTCGAGTGTATGCAATCTCGGGAAGAAGGTTGGCAGGACTATCTCCTGGTTGAGATGAACGTCCGAGATCACCTTGGGTAGGAACTTGGGATGGGTGCGGAGGACCACCCTGTTCCTGTAGAACATGGTGTATGCAGCCTCAGCCATGAGGGCCTGAAGTTCGTTGACTTGGCGAGCCGAAGTCAAAGCCACCAGGAAGACCACCTTCCTGGAGAGATGCCGAAGCAAGCACGTCGCCATAGGCTTGAAGGGTGATCGTGTAAGCTGCATAAGTACCACGTTGAGGACCCACTCTGCCAGAGGCGGCCAGATGGGAGGGCTTGGAAAGCAAGAGACCTCGAATGAAGTGGGAGACCAAGGGCTGCGCCTAGGGGGTTTCCCCTTGACGGAGAGATGGTTCGCCGAAATGACGCTCAGGTGTACCCTGACTTTATTGGATTTCAACCCTGCCTTCGAGAGGTGGAGGAGATACTGAAGAACCCATCGGGTAGAGCAGGAGAACGGGTCGATCTGGAGCTCGGAGCACCAGACCAAGAAGCGTCGCCACTTAAAGGCGTATGCCCATCTCATCGAGTCCTTCTTTGATGCGAGGAGAACCTCCTCGACCTCCTCCAGGAGGTGCAGTGGAGCGAAGGCGACCCGTTCAGCCACCAGGCTGTAAGGGACAGTGAGGCCAGGTTCGGGTGGAGCACACGACTCTCCTCTTGCGCTAACAGGCCCGGGGCACAGCCCAGGGGGACTAGAGGCTTGGACAACAGCTGGAGAAGAAGCGGGAACCAAGGCTGTCGAGGCCACGAGGGAGCCACGAGGTTCACCGAAGCTCGGTCCTGCTGAACCTTGTGGAGGTTCCTTGCAATGAGAGGAGTGGGAGGGAACGCATAAAGAAGACCGGAGGTCCAGCTCAAGAGGGACACATCTGGGGCCACCCTGTTCAGATGCAGAACCTGGCCGCAGAAGCGGGGAAGCTGCGCGTTTCACTGGGCTGGCGAACAGGTCCATGGATGGGATCCCCCACCTATGGAACAAGAGGTCGGCGACCTCTGGATCCAGGCGCCACTCGTGTGGGCGGAGGATCCTGCTGAGTTTGTCCACGATGACATTCTCTTGGCCTGGGAGGTAGACTGCTCGTAGGGTCATCCCCGGTGAAACGCAAAGGAGGATCGCCTCTTGGCAGAGGAGACAGGATCCTGTTCCCCCCTCCTTGTTGATGTAAAACATGGCTACCCTGTTGTCGGTCTGCACGAGCACCGACTTCCCCCACAGATAGCCCTTGAAGGCCATCAGGTCCCATCAGACCGCCCAGAGCTTGAGCAGGATGATCTGCTGATAAGACTCCTCGGGCAACCACTGCACCTGGGTGCACAATGCGCTGCAATGGGCTCCCTACCCCAACAGGGAAGCATCCGTCATCAGGACGAGCTCGTGCTGTGGGGTCTGGAAGGGCATTCCTCGAAGGAGACTTCGGGGGTCCCGCCACCAACTCAGGGAGTTGTGGAGACTGCGGGAGACCCAGATAGGGTCTCTGAGGTGGCCGAAGCCCTAGCTCCATTGTGCCCTGAGACACCACTGGGCTATGTGCATGTGCATGCAGGCGTGGGGGACCACAGACGGTGGAGGCCATGTGTCCTAGGAGGCACAGCATGGCCCGTGCTGTAACCCAAGCCCTGTTCTGGACCTGGCCCGCCACGGCACGGAGGCGGTCTGCCTGGTCCGCAGGCAGGAAGGCAGTTGCTCGCTCCGTGTCAAGGCGCGCGCCAATGAACTCCAGGGTCTGCACCGGCTCGAGTTGGGACTTGGAGTAGTTGACCAAGAAGCCGAGGCATTCAAGAAGAATTGTGCATGATGCCGCCAGGCATTCTTTGCCAATCGAGGTCCCCGTGACGAGCCAGTCGTTGAGGTAGGGGAAGACAGGTATGATCTGCCGCCTGAGGGAGGCGGCGACTGCGGAGAGCCACTTTGTGAAAGCCCGCGGTGCAGATGCAAGCCCGAAGGGGAGCACTCTGTATTAGTAGTGTTTCCCCTGCACCCTGAAGCGCAGGTATTGCCTGTGTTGGGGATGGACTAGGATGTGGGCGTAAGCGCCCTTGAGATCCAAGGAGCATAGCCAATCGCCCTGCTGAAGGAAGGGCAGCAGAACGCCAAGCGATAACCTTTTAAAACTTCTCCCGCACCAGGAACTTGTTTAGGTTCCGGAGATCGAGGATGGGGCATAGGCCCCCCATCTTTTTCGGAACGAAGTAACAGGAGTAGAACCCATGGCCTCAAAGGTGCAGTGGTACCTTCTCAACCGCCCGTTGGGTGAGGAGGTTGGACAGCTCCTGCTGCAAGAAGATCTGGTGAAAAAGGAGCCGTGTAGGCTCCACTGATGAGAAAGGAGGACGACGCCTGTCCAGGTGGAGACGGTATCCATCTCGGACCACCCAGAGGACCCAGGTGTCCGACGTGATCGACGCCCACTGCGGGGTGAACAGGGACAGGTGTCCCCCCTCCGGCAGAAGTGCTGCCGGGGGCGAGAGGCTATGCCGTCGGCATAAGAAACCCTGCGCAGGTTGGGGTGGCGCCAGTGGCTGGGCTTTAGGCCCTTTAGGTTTGTGGTGGCCATGCACACCCCCCTTCTCCTGCGTGCCGGAAAGGGGGTGGGCGGGAAGGATGGGTAACCCCGGCAGGGGAGCCCCTTTCTTTGGAAGAACGGCTTCTTTGTTTGCTGCTTCTTCCGAGGGAGGGAGGAGGTCTTACGCAAGAGACGAGTTCGAATCACGAACTCCGTTTCTATCTCAGCGGCCTTATCCTCCATAGGTTTACCAAACAGTTACTCGCCGAGGCAGGGGACATCCAGGAGCTTCTCTTGGACCCACTGCTCCAGGTCCAAGGACTGGAGCCACACCTGGAGTCAGGCCCTGATGCCGGCTGCTGGCACTTGGGCAGAAGACTCAAACCTGTCATACGCGGCATGGGAGAGGTACTTCGAGCAGTCCGCGACGGATCTCAGGAGGGTTTGGAACCTGAGAAGGGGTTCACCCCCGAAGCCTGCAGAAACTCGCCGAGCTCCTTGGTGAGGTCACGCAAGAACATGTCCATATACAATTGGTATGCCTGGATGCGGCATGTGAGCATGGATCCCTGATAGGCTTTGCGCCCAAGGGCGTTGAGGGGTCTCGACTCCCTGCTCGTGGGGATCGAAGAGTGTGACTTTGGGCTGTTTTGCTTCTGCATCGCTGACTCCACTACCATGGAGGTGTGTGGAAGCTGGGTCTTCCAGAACCCCGGGTCGCGTTGGGCCCTGTACATGGCGTCGAGGCGCTTGCTCACAATGGGGACCGAAGCAGGTGTCTCCCACATGCGGAGGAGAAGTTTTGATAAAATGGGAGGAGCTGGAACAGTAAGAGACCCCCAAGGCAGGAACTCATACTGTAGAATATCGAGCTCTTCAGCTCATGGCTCTTCTTCAGCCTGTGTAGTCAGGCTGAGGGCCTGTGCCATGTCCCGCATGAACACTAGGAATGATGTGTCCTCGGGCAGCGAATGCCTCAGAGGCGGGCAGTGAGGGGTCCGAAGGGAGATCCCTGTGGGTACAGGTCTTTGAAGAAGTATTCCCATCCGACTCCCAGCCCGAGAGGTCCAAGAAGGAGTCAGACTCGAGCTGGTCACCCCGTCCAAAGGCTGAGGCCTGCTTGGAGCCAGAGGCCTTGGAGGAAGGCAAGCGAGACCGACACAGAGGACACTCACAAGGCCCATGGCTCTCAGGGGTTTCCAGGGCGAGTTTCAGTGTCCCTCTCGAGGGAACCTCTGTCTCGAGGTGCGGGCCAGCTGTGCTGGGCATGAGCGCCTGCTGGGCAGCTAAGAGGGCAGAAACGCTGCGCTCTAGTGCCAGCATATGGGACTCCATGGTGGACGTGGGTCCCTGCGATGCTGACACCGGGCTTACCAGGTCTGGCGTGAAGGAGAAGAGGGGGTCCTCACCAGGACGACCCTCAGGAGACCGGGTGCCATCGCCAGAGGCCTCCGTATCTGTATGCGGTACCTTTCGAGGCCGCTCCTTCTCCGACTCTCGGGAATGCCTAAGGGAGCTGAGTGACCGAGCGTGGGAGCACTCGCGCTTGTCTGTAGCCCCCAACGGTGACATTGAGGTCTTCTTCTTCTTAAGTCTCTCCACTTCAGGGGACCCCTGGTCAGAATGCCATCGAGAGCACAGGGACGAAGTGGAGGATCCCACCAGTGGAGGGACCACAGATGGTGCCACCAGGGATTCTGGGGCCTCCTTCTGGAAAATGTCATCAGACCTCTGCTTACGACTTAGCAGGGCTTTGGAGGACATTTTCTTGCAAAGAGAGTAGAGCTCCGGGTTATGGTCAGCACCAAGACACCGAAGCAGCAGTCATGGGTGTCCGTGAGCGACATGTTTTTGGAGCATCTGTCACATTTCTTAAAACCGGTGGCCATTGGGGCAAAAAGGGCCCCCGCTAGGTTGAAGACCTTTGCAGCCAGCGACTGAGGGAAAAAGGGTGCGAAGTCCGTAAAAGGAAAGTTTTTACAGAAAGGGATGTCCCCTCGCTCAAAGGAAAAAGAAGAGCAGGGGAGGACGGTAGAGGACCGGTGCTACCGGAAAAAACACAGGCCAGAGGCCGAAAACGAAACACTTTTTTCGAGGGATGAGGACGTGCATCCGAAGGGCTCCACAGAAAAAGGGAGACTGAGCAAGATGGCACCTTTGGATGGGAAGAGGACCATGCATGCGTAGCAGCAATCCCAAAGGCTTTCTTTGAAAGCTGGGGAATTGCTCTGCTTGGGCTCCGTCGGTGCTGACTTCATCCATAAGTGAGGACTGACTTCCTGCTTGTTCCTGGAGAATGCAGCAATGCCCTTGTTTACATTTCATTATATAAATTGATTCCTTATCCTTTGAATGCCCTACATCTTAATGATCCTTGGTGCTATCACAATGTAGCTATGTTATATGGAATTTGCTGCATCAACTGCCTGAAAAAATATCGGAGTCAGTACATCAGACTACAAAACCATAAAAGTCAGCCCAATATGTTTCAGCAGAAGCCTGTGTCAAGAGCACATTACACATTCACATCACAAGTATGGTTAAAAGAGTCTTATGCCAAAAGGTCCTGCGAATGTACAGTCTATAAAGACATACATAGGCAAAACAAGCAAATACAACATAATTACACGAGAGAGTAATCACATTACATTGCATAATGAGAACATTACAGACTAATCAAATTAGCAAATCAATATTCTTAACTATAAATCTAAATAAAATTAATCTGAATAAAAATATATAAATAATACAATCTGAATAAAAAATAAAAACCAAACCTCACTACAGGGGCATCTTCACGACTGGTTTGTAAAGCACAGCTGAAAAAGAAAAAGCTTTTCTCTACAAAAACTTAAAAACAAAGCCTTACCCAAACCTTTAAAATAAGTAGCATGGCCAGCGAACATGTTAAACCATATCTACTTAGGGTATCCAAAAATCCATCCAACTTTCTTCTAAATCACTTGGCACAAGGGAACAGCTCACATATAACGGTCAAATCAAACTAAAATAGCAAAGGATATAGCATAGTCAGACCATTCTTGCCACAAAAAATAAACCGTAATACAATGCAATAAAGTGCCTCCACAGCAATGGGAGGCAAAAGCCATTAAAAATCAAGCAAAAGGGTACAAAATAAATACTTCAAAACCTTCTAAAATATTGACAATATAAAAACTATTAATATGAAGGATTGGCATACAAACATCAAACCTCCATCCGCCAACAATAATAACTTACTGGGCACATCAAACATCCGCTCCATCTCCATTGCTACAAACTCAATCGCAAAAGGTAGACAGCCCTAAACACCACTCTGCAATGTAAAATATAAACTATAAAAGCTGCCAAGAAAACCAGCAAAACTCCCAAAAGACGTACCCAGCTGTGATTAGTTGTACGAAGACATTTCAAAAATATCTGGCCTATGTGCCGTTTAAAGTGTCTTTCCGAAGCAGGTCAAATGGCACCACTATCAAAACAAAGCTGCTTAACCCTAAAACCCTCTGAAAAATAAAAATAAAAAACCCCCTCCAAAATCACAAATGGCCCTTTTAAAAAGAAACAAACAAACAGCTATTTGGTTTTGGGGGCTGTCTCTCTTGCTATTTTAGTTTGATTTGACAGTCACATGTGAGCTGTTCCCTTGTTGCCAAGTGGTTTAGAAAGAAGTTGGATGGTTGGATTTTGGATGCTCTAAGTACATATGGTTTAAGATGTTTGCTGGCGATGGTACTTATTTTTTTTTGCTTTGTATTTAACTTTTTATTCAGTTTTAACATATCATGACCAGCAAAATCTATACATAATATTTCAGAAAACATAACCATCCCCTTCCCCTCCCCCCTCACTCAACAATATTCAACTAGTCAACCTCATAACTTCCTCCCCACCCCGGCCCTCCACTGGCAATAAAAGCACCCTCAGGGCCCAATTAAGAGAACTACCCCCCAATCCCATCCCTCTCCCCTTCCTTCTACTTATGAGCCCCCCTCCCCCCCAGAGCTTGACAAAGGCAGGCCTCCTACTCTATCCCATATCTATCCATTCAATGACACCTAATCGCCATTAGGCATTCCATAGCCACCATCTGCCTCACTCTCTCCTTGCATTGTTTTATGCCAGGTGGCCAACCTGCTTCCAATTAACAGCAATGGCTCACTGCGCCGCACATAGACATGTCAAGGCAGCTTTGCTCCTTCCCTCCCTCTTATCTCCCCACCAAGAAATCAGCAGGATTCCCGGATCCAGTTCTAGCCAGATCCCTAGAAGTCTCCCAATCCAGTCCCGTACCTGCTTCCAAAATCCCTGTATCTTGGGACAAGTCCACCAGATATGCCAGAAAGTCCACCTTTCCCCACAGCCCCTCCAGCACACAGGGGAGATGTTGGGAAACACCCTCTGTAGCCTATCAGGGGTATAGTACCACCTAATACGTATTTTATAGCTGTTTTCCTGGATGGCTATAGACAAGGGTGCCCGTTTGACCTGGTCCAGAATTTGCTTCCATTCCTTATGGGTTAATTCCCCACCCAAGTCTCTTTCCCATTTGCGCATGCATGGTAGTGGGTGAAAGGCTGTCCCATGTACGGCCTTATAGAGTGCCAAAACCAGCCCCCTAGATCGTCGCCTCCCATGCCATACCAGCTCCAGGTCAGTGTACTCCCTTTTCAGATTTTGTTTCCCCAGCCTTTCCAGCAGGAAGTGGCATACCTGCCCATAATAAAATCGATCTCTGTCCTGCAACAAACTCCTCCCTAAGGTCCCCAAAAGGCAAAAAAACCCATCGTACAAAAACTGATGAAAATATTTCAAGCCCTGCTTAGCCCCTCTATAGTAAATACCCCCTCCCACCCCAGTGTAAATTGCCGTCTACCCACAAGGGAGCTATGACCGAAAATCCATCTTGTTTACCATGACCTTCTACCTTCCGCACTTGGTCCCACACCCTCATCACCTGCTACATGCTTGGACTACACTCTCCCCAGCACCCCCGATAATTGGGGGCCATCCACAGTAATGCCTCCAAACACCCCCTACCTTAATAAAGCTCCCTCAAGCTCCACAAATCTCTTCCCTTCCCCCTGTGCTTGCCAATCAATCAAATGTCGGATCTTCATGGCCTTATAATAAGCCTTGAGGTCCGGCACCCCTAGGCCACCCTCATCCCTTGAGCAATACATTACTTCCTGTGATACTCTGGGCAGTTTACGCTTCCAAATCTATTTAAAGATCTTGTGTTGTAGTCTCATAAGTACAACTACTAGGACAGGGACAGCTAGCACCTGAAAGAGATATAGAACTCTGGGGACTATATTCATTTTCATTGCTGCTAAACAGCCAAGCCACGACATCTCCAATCGCATCCAACTGTCCATGTCTTTGCTCACCGCTGCCATCAGTGGAGAGTAGTTACCCTAATAAATTTCACCATAAACTGCTGGGATCTGCACCCTCAGGTATTTTAATGGATGGGAAACCCAAGTTAAAAGAAATTGCCTTTTTAATTGCATCTCTGCCTCTTGCAAGACCATGACATTTAATGCCTCTGTTTTCTTAATGTTCATTTTAAAGCCAGATACCTTCCCATATCGCTGAAGTTCCACCATTACCTCAGGGAGCAACCATAGTGGGTCCTGTATATATAAGAAAATATCATCGGTGAATAGGGAGATAGTATGTTCTTGACTCCTCCACTGAACCCCCCTAATTCCCCCATTTTGCCGAATTGCCTGAGTCAGCGGTTCTATCGCTTCTTCAGCCTTCTGGCCAGAAGGCGTCCTATCCGATCGCCAAATTCATAATATACCTGTTTAACCCGCTGCAACGCAAATGCTATCAGCTCCATCTGAACCTCTGCAACAATGCTCTCAACTGACCCACCCAGGGATTTTAGAAGTGGGTATACGCCTCTTGGTCCCTATGTATTGGTACTCTGCTACAGCTTCTTTAACCTCTCTAGTAAGCTCTTCCTCCCTCTGTAGTTGTAGCTTTTTAAGACAGGAACCCCACATTATAAAGTGCACCCGTACAACGGTTTTGAGTCCTTTCAATAGAGTGACATTGCTTACCTCCTCAGTATCATTCAATGTAACATATTCCCTTATTATTTGTCTTACATCTTCCATCACCTCCATATTCCTCAATAAGTTTTCATTTAATCTCCAAAATTTAGTTCCCCCAGTGTCCCTCCCCCAAGTTCTATCCATACCAGGCTGTGGTCTGACCACGTTATTGGTCCTATCTCCACCTTCAACCTCATCAGCCACAGCTTGTCCACCATAATCATATCAATGCAGCTAAAGCTATCATGCGGGGCCAAGTATAAAGAGCGGTGGAGATTGAAGATCCCCTTCGCCTGGATGCATCTCCCTCCGGGTATCTACTAGCTGGAAACGCTTTAGTACTTGTTTCAGTGCCTTCCTAGTACTTGTTTCAGTGCCTTCCTAGTACTCCCCCCACCTCTGGAGTTTCAGTCATGGTCTGGATGCATTACTACATTAACCCCCACCACCACTAGATACCCGTGTGCCTTTTCCTCTAATAACCCTCTCACCCCTTTCCAGATATCCACCTGCCCCCCACTGGGGCCATAAACCAATATTATTGTCACCTCCTCCTCTCTAATCCACTCCCTCACCCCAATCACTCTCCTCTCCTGATCCCAAAAGGAGTCCTGTATCTGTAGCCCACATCCTTGTCTAATTAACACTGCCACCCTCCCTCCCCCTTTATTGCCGAGAAAAACTGTTCAGGGTAGTGTTGGCACCTCAGCCGCCACTCATCTTTAGCTCCAAGGTGAGTTTCCTGGACCAGGACAACATCCCACTTACCATCTTCACTTCACAGTACAGCATATGGTGTTTTTTTGGGAGTGTTTAACCCTTTAACATTCAAAGAACCAATATACAGCCCCTCCCTCCCCCCCCCCCCCTCATTTTGCACCCACTCCCCTTTGCCACTCTTCCAGTCAAAGTCAGATAACTTTTCCCCACCTTTACACCCCAAGCCACAGTGCCCTCCCACCCCTCTCTACGGGGTTCACTACTCCCTCCCCACCTTAAACCTCACCTTCACAATCCCCCCATCACATTTAATATACACACTTACCCCCAACAGCCTCTGACCATCCATCCCTCTCTCCCTTCTGTCTCCCTCCATTCAAACCAACACAGACCCCCCATATTCCCCAAGAAAGTAATGTTCTTCTCCTTCACATTTAGTGTCCAAACATGAGTGATACTGGTGGCTTCACACCCTTAGGATGCACACCATCCTGCCTCAGGTCCCATTTTCAGCTCTCCTCTCCCGACTGCTGCTCCAATGACATCCATTTAAGTCTCTTCCCTTTCGCTGCAACATACTGCCATTGCAAATGCATTGCCACTAGAGCTGATATAGATGATCACCCCTTCGTGTTTGCTGTGCTGGTAGTATTTTGTGGAAGCCTGGTGCAGCCCAACTCTCCCAGAACCCGCCAGGTCTCTTTGCTCATCTCTCGCTCTCCTGGAAATCCCCTTTACCGTGATCAGTATACCGAAGGGAAACCCCCACCCAGTATTACAGGTCCTCTCTCCTCAAGTACTCAGTCACTGCCTGCAGGGCTCTGCGCCTCCCCAATGTCCCTTAGGAAAGATTGTTAAATAGATCCAATTCACAATTCTCCCAGGCTATTCTTCCAAACTTTCTCACTATGATCAGCAACCATTCTTTTATCAGATAAGAACTCAAGCAGACCACTACATCTCGTGGATGGGTTTCCCTGAGGGGCCTCGGACTCATATGTGCTCTTTCAATCCCTATTGGGTCTTCCTCCCCCCCCCCCCCTCCGTTGGCATCAAATTGCAAAATATGCATGAACAATTTCTGAATCACCAAGGTGCAGTCTTTTATTCTGCACTCTCCCGGAGGCCATGTACCCGCAGATTGCTGAGCCTGGCTCAATCCTCCAGCTCTTCCATTTTAATTTGCATCTAGATCCTGCTGTTGCTTTAGGGCCTGTGAGAGCTAGTGGGAAAGGGCCTCCATTTCCTGTAGGCTACTCACATGACACTCCACGTGATCTTCAAATCTCCACCACACAGTTTCTCAGAGCACTAATGTCCTGCTTTAAAGTTGCCAGAGTTTCCTTCAAGTCCGCTTTTAGTGATTTTATATCTGCCCGCATTTCCCGGCGGAATTCCTGGAGCCAACCTTTTAGGTCATCTTGCTCTCTTGGCTCCGAACAGGCCCCTCTCCCTCCGCCTCACTAGCTTGGGCCTGGCATTCAGTGCTGTCTATGCCTCCACTGCATTTCAGCTCCTGACGGACATAAGCCGATTGAAAGGTCTCCAGTTTCTTGCGCAACAACATTTGTGGCCCCAGGTAAACTGATCAAAACACCAATCGGCACTGTGGACACACTTTGAACTGCTTATACAGTGGGTTTAGAATGGAGCTCCTTCAAGCAGCATCCATCGAGCTCACTGAAGTCACTGGAAGTCCATGGTACTTATTTTAAAGGTTTGGGTAAAGATTTGGTTTTAGTCTTTTTGGAGAGGAAAGCTTTTTCTTTCTTTTTTAGCTGTGCTTAAGTTTGAACTAGTTGTGAAGATGTGTCTGTAGTGAGGTTTGGTTTTTATTTTGTATTTATATTTTTTTATTCAGATTTATAGTTATTTTGTATTTATATATTTTTTATTCAGATTTATAGTTATGTATATTGATTTGTTAATTTGATTAGCCTGTAACGTTCAATGTAATGTGATGACACATCAAATTATGTTGTATTTGCTTGTTTTGCCTATGTTTGTTTGTCTTTATAGACTATACCTTCAGAGGACCTCTTGGCATAAGACGTTTTTAACCATACTTGTGATCTGAATGTGTAATGTGACCCTGACACCAGTTTCTACTGAAACATGTTGGGCTGACCTTTATGGTTTATTGTAAGATTATTTATTGTTTTATGTGCAAGTCTTTGTAATAAAACTTATTTGTTTGCTATTTTGGGACTGCTACTATTTGGATGCTGCTCTATTAACAATGAGTCGCCTCATTGAAGACTGAACACAGTTTAGAACAGCTATCAAGAGGGTCGCAATAAGTTAACACAGACTTGATGGCACTTAACAACAACAGGGTTTTTTGTTGCCAATTGCCCTGTGATGGGTACACCTCTACATTGTGTGGGCATTTCTTATTTGACAATGTAAAGTGGCACCTTGGCTTCCGAGATGATTCTGCTGACGATCTCTTCGGTCTCCTTGATTTCCTTGGTGCTCATTGCTCCCTTGGCGGTGAAGTCAAAGCGTAGCCTGTCTGGTGCCACCAGGGATCCTCTCTGATCAGCCTCCCCCAGCACAGAGCGCAAAGCAAAATTCAAGATGTGGGTGGCAGTGTGATTGCTCATAACTGGTCTACGCCTGGGCTGAAGAGAAAAGAATAAGAAGTTAGAATGGGTTATCCTTCTATATTAGAATTTCTACTTATGACAACAGAATGAAATGAAGAACTCTGCCTATAAAAAATGCAGAAAGGAAAGGCTCCATAAAGGAATAGGGAAACAACAATCATGAAGATATACAAAGAGAATTACAATACTGTGGGAGTTTCTATTCCTTAGTACTTTCACTCAAACAGGTCTATAATATACTTTTATAATACAATATCTCAGAAATATATCTGCACCCTTAAGAGGGTCTGACTGCATGAAGGTTCACCACAAAGCAATGTAAAAAAAGAAAAAAAACAGTTATTACTCATTTACAACTTGAAAACAGACGGAGAGATAAAAGTGACTTGTCCATGGTCACCAGAACACTCTGGGGCAGAAAAGCACTCAAAATCAGTGTCCCAGGACCTCTACCAGCTCAGTTCAATGTTCTGCCTTTCAAAGTATATCTTCCCCAACTTACAAGCCATAGGAGGTAATTTTAGAAACATTTTTCTGCATTTAAAGCCTCTTTTTGTTGTTGTTGTTAAGTGCCGTCGAGTTGGAGTCGACTCATGGCGACCCTCTGGATAGCTATCCTAAATTGTGTTCTTTTACACATAGAAAAAACACGTCAATGACCTGTAGCAGGCATTCTCTATGGACAGCAGGATTAGTTCTCACATATGAGCGACATCATTAAATGGAGACCACACTGGAACAGCTTCCCAGCTCCTTCTGGAAGCACTTCATGCATGTGTACCATTTTCCCCCTGCCACCGCTGCACTGGAATGCCTCAGTTTAATACTTTAGCTAAGCAGAATACAAAGCCAAGGGGTAGGAGAGTTTTGTGAGGACTTACCCTGCTGAACACAGTAAAAAAAAAAAACACTTGCTACAAAAGTGAGTAACTACACTGGTCAACAAATTTTTACCAAAGTCATGTTACTGAAATAAAAATAGTCATTTATCAATTTTTATATTTTTCTCAGAAATCACTATGTCTAAGTTGCACAGACCTTTTTTTTTTGTTGTATACCTTTGAACATACTATTAAAATATTATGACGACAGGCTGGGAGTTAATTAATTTGTGTTTTTTCTATTTAATTGGATTGTATTCTAATTTCTTTATATTTCCTATGTATGTCTTTTGATGAAAGTTGTTGAAATAAAAAAAATATATATTATGACGACATACAGTTGAAATATTTCTAATTATTTCTCAAGATATTGTAAAATGCAAGGGCGCCAATAATGTTAACCACAACTGTAGCTAGCGGTGCTTTAGAGACCGCATCCGCAGACCAGCGACCATGACCACAGCGACCGTGACCACAGCCACAGACCGAGCTGCCAACCGCAGGTCATAAAGGGCATCCACCAAAAAGGCAGCAACTGACTCCAAGTGCACCAAAGCAGGGTCCTTAGGCAGGAGTTGAATCCAGCGTAAAAGGGCACACGCTGCCAGACCTCCGCAGACCGAAGCCTGCAGAGCTAGGATCAAATAAGAAAAGGCTGTTTTCAAAAGCCCTTCCACTTTTCTGTCCTGTTAATCCCGTAGAGCCACCCCGCTTCCCACAGGGATGGTGGTGTGCTTGGTGACAGGTGCCACAAGGGCATCAACCTTTGGGAAACTAAGCCACTTGTCCAGGTAACCAGAGACCAGACATAATAATGGCCAAGCCGCCTAGCAGAGTGCAGGGAGGTTTCAGGGGAATCCCATTCCAGGGAGACCATCTGCTGAAGTTCCGTGGGGAATTAGAAGGCCTTGGAAGGATTCCAAATTCTCACGAGAATAGGATCCGCCTGAGACTTTTTCTGGCCAGAATCCTGCTCCTGAGGATCCGAGATATGGAGAAATTTGATGATCTGAGAAATCAAGGCTGGGAGTTCTTCTTTGTGGAACAGCTGAGCATCCTCGGCATCATCCTGAGCATCACAGTCATCCTCTGGAGGGGACAATTCACCATCTTCCTGATCCAAACCACTGCAGACTCAGACAAATGCTCGTCCTCAGCTGAGAGAGCCCAATTGCCAGACTCCCAAGAAACCTCTCTGGAAGAGCGTGCCTTATCCAAAGAAGTCTGGTCAGGCCGAGATCACTTTCTGGATGGCTGGGCTTTGGTTGCGGGCAATTTGGGTTGCACCAGGGGAGAACGATGAGGAAAAGCCTGCCCAGAATGCAAAAGATCCCAGGCTTGACAAAAGAGGTACATAAATTGAGCAGAATCTGGGTCTGTAACAGCCTGGGGCTGAAGCTGCTCCAGGAGTAACAACCGGCGGGGGAGGGGTGTCTCCAGACCAGGGAGCAGGCACTGTGATTGAAAAGCAAGCCACAGCGGGAGGGGGATGCCAGTATCGGAGGCCCCATGGCGTCACTCCCCTCACAGTCTGCAAACGAAACAGCCATTGAGGATTCACCCGGATCAGCTGCACATGCCACACAGTGTCGACCCATGAGACATCAGCGTTTGTGGCCACAGCTGAGACAGCACGGTAACGAAGAAGGCATGCAGCCAAAATTGCAGAGATGGCAGTGCTGCAATGTTGCCCTGCCCACGCCTCAACAAAGTAGTGGGAAAGAGGTAAGTCGGGAGGAATGCTGAAAATAACTGGCCCAGTGAAATGATGCCTTGATGCAGGCCTCAGATGGCACCTCAGCTAAAAACAGCAGGAAATGAACCCGGGCTGAAAATGATGGTTCCAGTCAGCAGAGAGGTGACGAGTGAGCATCCATCAGCAGCAACCCCTGGTTAATTGTAGCACAAACAGGGAGGAAGGGGGGGGGGGGAGGAAGAGGAGAGTGACCTGGTGACTCACTGTGATAGCACGGAGCTCCACACAAAACAGCCAAGCCTCCGACGAAAGGTACGCCAACGGTACTCTTAAGTTTTTTGTTATTTTTGTTTTAAGAAAAACAAAAAAAGTAGCTGAAGTCCTCCTTGCTGGGCTTGCTAGTCAGATATACTGAGGCCACCTCTCCGGGCTACACTGGTCCTCGAGACCAGGAGTTCCCCCCTCCTCCCCCTTGAGTAACTGCACTTATCCTCTTGGTCAGGAGCTAAATCCTAGAACGGACAGTGGGAAACTCCAGCGGGGCACCTCTTGTACGCCCTGGAGACATCCACAAAGAAAGCAGTGCTGGCATGGCACTCTCAAAGTGGATGCCAGGAGCAGAGATTAAAGCACACCATCTGCTGGAAATAGAGAAAATACTGAAGGCGACCTCTAGGGGATCCAGTATATGTACCAGGGCTGATGACACTGACGATGTTGCTGTTTTCTCTGTCTCCAACCTCTGCTGGCAGGGGAGTTAACCTACTAGTCTGGTCTGGTCTAGCAGGATGAATTGGAAATAGAAATTAACTGAGGACGAACTGGTTTCAGGTTGACAAGTTAATCCTAGGACAGGATTTTAATTGTTAACTGGATCCAACAATGGACAAGTCACCTCCAGAATGTGAGGGCTCTAGCAGATTGGCCAGGCAGCATACTAATTTGTGTGACCTTCTAGATTTGATTGATATGTGGCAGGTCCTCCACCCACAGGAAAAAGATTTTACACTTTTCTCGGGCACATGATTCACTCTCTAGCTCTACTGCCTCAAATTTGTGGTGCAAATATTGGCCCCAAAGAGATATCAGACCATGAACCAGTCAAGATCGATCTCTTGTAGCGAGGTAGAGTAGAAAGCACTAGCTTCTCATAGCCTATCTATATGGTAATCAAACTTTCTTGAAATTTTTACAAAGAAAATGGGGTGAGATTCTGCAGTCACTAATCAAGTCCACCAGGAGAATCCTGCTTTATATTGGGAAACAGCAAAGGCAGTCATTATGTAATTTGGCACTGGAAGAGCACTGATAAGAGTAATTCAGCTGGAAAGCAGGTTCAAGCTGCCTGTCATGAGCTGAGAGCATGGCCTTCAAAATAGAAAATGAGAAAATCTTATAGCTTTGCAGATAGAGCTCAATGGACTTTTACATCAAAGAGCAAAGACATCCATGTTATATTATAAATATAAATTATTCCAACATGGTAATAAGGTTGAAAGCTGACGTCCTCTCTTATCAAGTGCTGTCAAGGTGGGCATTATGAAATTGCACTGAGGGATGACCAATGGAAATATTTTGCAGGTATTACCAAGATCTATAGGGGGGGGGGGAGAGGAGGCATGCCTTTGGATACATAAGAACATAAGATTTCACTCTCGGTCAGATCAAAGGTACATCAAGCCCAGGCTCCTGTTTCCAACAGTGGCCAATCCATGCCACAAGTATCTGTCAGATTCCCCAACAATAAACACATTCCATGCTACCCCAGGAGTAAGCAATGGATTTCCCCAGTCCACTTTAATAATGCTTTATGGACTTTTCCTCCAGGAACCGATCCAAACCTCTTTTAAACACAGATACACTAACAGCTTTTTCAACATCCTCTGGCAACGAATACCAGAGTGAAAATATTTTCTCCAATTAGTCTTAAATGTGCTACATTGTAGCTTCATTGTGTGTCCCCTAGTCTATCTACTTTTTTTTTTTATTTAAAGATTTTATTGTCAAAATTACAATAACTTATCAATTTGTAGAGCAGAACACACCCTTCTTAGCCCTTGAAAATCAACCCCAAACTCTGGAACTCCTTCCTTCCAGACCTTTGGCTGTAACTCTCTTTCAACAAGTTTAAATCCCTGCTCAAGACCCACCTCTTCTGTGCCACTTTTAACCTTCCTACCCCCTCCTGCCCCCAGCTGAGGCATCTCTTCCCCATTTCTCTATGGCGCCTTCTCTCCTTGCAGTCTTCTCCTTTTGCTTTCTCTGGTTTTCCTCTTTCCCATCATGATTATGACATTCCTTTCCTTTTCTGGCAGTCTGTTTTTTTTAAATATTGTAAACCACTCTGATGTATTTTCATAGAGCGGTAAGCGTAGTTACTCACCTGTAACAGGTGTTCTCCGGGGACAGCAGGAATCAGTCCTCACATATGGGTGACTTCGGCACCGACTGAGCCCTCGCAGAAGCATCCCCCAGCTTTCAAAGAAAGCCTTTGGGAATGCCACCACACATGCGTGGCCTCCTTCCCGTCCAAGGGTGCCATCTTGCTCAGTCAGATGACATAGCTAAAAAACTGAAAAAATAAAAGATGGTAAAGGAGCAACTCCAAGGGAGGAGGGAGGGTTGTGAGGACTGATTCCTGCTGTCCCTAGAGAACACCTGTTAAGCATAGTTACTCACCTGTAACAGGTGATCTAACGGGAACAGCAGGAATTTAGTCTTCACATATGGGTATCGTTGGTACCGACGGAGCCTGCGTGGGAACGCTCCCCAGCGACCAATAGGAAGCTTTTGGGAGCATCCCACAGCGCCTGCGTGCTGCCTTCCTGCCTTTCCCAACTGTCCCTCTCCAGTTGAGTTTATAGCTGAGACAAAAGAGAGAGAGAGAAAGAGAGAAAGAGAAAGATACAACTCCTAGGGGAGGTGGGCAGGTTGTGAAGACTAAATTCCTGCTGTTCCCGGAGATCACCTGTTACAGGTGAGTAACTATGCTATCTCCAGGAACAAGCAGGAATGTAGTCTTCACATATGGGGACTCCCTAGCTGTAGATGCCAGGGAGGTGGCCCCAGAAAGTTGTGTGCCCTTGTAAAAGGGCTCCACTTCCCCCCCCCATGGGATCTCTGGCATCCTACCAGAGATGATGGGTAGGAGTTGATTAAGTGTGGAACAGGTGCTGAAGAACAGCCTGACCAAACAAGGAATCCCGGCTGGAGTCTTTGTCTAAGCAGTAATGGTCTGTGAAGGTATGAACCGAAGCCCAAGTAGCTGCTCGACAGATGTCGATAGACACAGAGTGAAGATGAGCCATTGAGGCTGCCATGGCTCTCACATTGTGAGCTGTGACATGGCCTTCAAGAGGAAGGTTCTTACTCTCAAAGGCATAAGATATACACTGTGCAATCCAGCTGGACAGTGTCCTTTTGGAGACTGGAAGTCCCAAATGACTAGGATCAAAAGCAACAAAGAGTTGAGAGGATTTTCTATGCTGCTGTGTCCTTTGCAAGTAAAACGCCGAAGCACTTTTACAGTCCAAAGTATGAAGATTCCTTTCTGCATTTGAGGCGTGAGGCCTTGGGAAAAATACAGGAAGGTAAACCGCTTGGTTTAAATGAAAAGGTGACACCACCTTTGGCATAAAGTGTGGATGAGTCCTAAGGACTACCTTATCATGATGGAACCTTGTATAAGGAGGATCAGACAGCAACACTTGCAGTTCACTGATGCGACGTGCTGATGTGATTGCAATAAGAAAGATGACCTTCCAGGAAAGGAATGTCAAAGAGGTAGTAGCTAATGGTTCAAAAGGCGGCTTCATGAGCTGCCCAAGAACCAGATTTAAGTCCCATGCCACTGGTGGAGGCTTAATGGGAGGCTTAGTTAAAAGAAGGCCTCTCATAAACCTTGCTATGAGAGGATGAGGAAATAGGTTGTCCATTTAGAGGCTTGAAAGAAGCTGCAACAGCACACAAATGAACTCTCAATGAATTGGTCTTAAGCCCTGCATTAGATAAATGAAGGAGATACTCCAGTAATGATTACAGAGATACCACAAGAGGGTTAAGACCCTTCTGCGAGCACCATATGGTAAACCGTTTTCCACTTGAATGCATAAGAGTGTCTTGTGGAAGACTTCCTGGAAGCATAAAAGATATCCTTTACCTGCTGAGAAAGGTTAAGACCGTGAGGTTCTAGGCTTTCAGCAAGCAGGCCCTGAGATGTAGAGAATGGGGATTGGGATGCCACAGCATCCCGTCCTCCTGAGAAAGGAGATCTGGAGCAGATCCTAACTCCAGAGGCGGAGCTCGAGAGAGATGTAGGAGCAGAGGGTACCACATTTGCCGTGGCCAATGTGGAGCTATGAGAATCATATGACCTCTGTCTCTCTGAAGCTTGAACAGGGTTTTGGGAATTAGGGGAATGGGTGGAAAGGCATACAGGAAGTCCAGGCCCCAATGGAGGAGGAAAGCATCCCTAGCCTGACAACCTTGAGCTGGAATTCTGGAACAGAACTGGGGAAGTTTGGCATTCAGCGGACTTGCAAAGAGGTCTATGTCCGAGGTTCCCCAAATTTGAAAACTTTTGGCCACCTGGTCTGCATGGAGAGACCATTCGTGTGGAAGCAGAACTCGACTGAGTCTGTCTGCCCAAGAGTTTTGAATGCCTGGAAGATACACCGCAAGGAGAAGAATCTGATGCTTTCTGGCGAGGGCCCATAGTCGCAAAGCTTCGTTGCATAGCGACAGAGAGCATGTTCCGCCCTGCTTCTTGTGACGCAGTGGCAAATGCAGAAGCCATGGAAACTGATACTGACCCTCTGGTAGGTACAGGTACTGCAAGAAAAGACAGTTTTCCATTCTCAGCACAACCTACAGGCAACCAATCAGCTCACCTCAGGGGAGGAGAGAAGCAGAGCTGTGGATTGGGCACGCCCTAGTAGGAGGCGGGCTTCCCAGAGCAGGGACCCCTTGTTAAGTAGAGAGAGGGAAGACACTGATAGATGGAGAAGGAGAGTGAGGAGGACGAGTGGAATGAGAAGGAATGGAGAAGTGAGCACTACAAATGAATTGAGAAGAAAAGGTGGTTTGAATCCACAAGAGAGAAGGCAAAAGGCACTGGGAAGGCAAGAAGTTCTTTTGATTGCAGAACCCTTTGACCCTGCTACAGAAACACTGCCCAGCTGCAACAGAAGGGAAACTGATTTAGAACCAGGAGTAAAGCCTATGTTGTGGGGAAACAGTTTTTACCCTTGGAGAGAAAGGCACGCTGGCAAGGCATTTTCTGACCGGTCTCATTTTAAGGTACCTGCTGCTCTTAATTCCTTTAATAAGTTTTACCAGCCAGAAAGAGGGAGTCCTGATTTTATTTTTTTTTAAGACGTTTATTTTCATTTTACAACAAACAAAAGTAACAACACACCAAAAGATACAAATACACACATACAATAAGGAAAACAACCCCAATTACCCCCCACCCTATGCTTCTTCTCTAAGCTAATAAGAGTCATCACATAAGCGCTTACACACATCAGTTATTGTACAGCAAACAAGCAAAAATGGTATTGATGATACAGGCTGATCCTGTGACAGCAATGTATACAAAAGTAAACAGCCAAAGGAGAGCAGTTAGCAGTTAGAACATAATCATGAAACACCTTCCTTTTAAACAAGCAATGAAGGGCTTGAGTGGAAGAGATTGACATACGAGGTAGTTGCTCATAATTACAGTAAAATGGACATAATTCCACCAATCATTGAGGTTCAGATGGAAGCCAATTTCAGTATATCGTAATGAAGGAGATAGGAAATAGCTATGCCCAGTAAATGAGCCTCCTGAAAACATACTAACTCAGAATAATCATGATTAAGAGAGCTAGGGATTGTCCTTCTTTGGAATGGACTAATGATGCCTTTTACAGTCAGTAATGATAACGTACATGAAGCCATGCCAAATAGTTAAACAATCTGAAAAAGAAACATAATAGCACACAAAGGTACACAATGTCGCTCATAGTACCAGTAAATGACTGCAGAAACAACATGATTGAAATTAAACTAAGGAAACCATGAAGCGCCCCTTATAACAAAATAAGCACCGGAGTGCCTTAGAGAAGAAGCAAAACCCCAGAAATTACTGGCGGCCTGATGTCTGCGGGGAGAAACCCCAGAGAAGGCCAGGATTGAAACATAAATCCTACAATGCTATACAGGCTCCGAGACTAACCAAGGATCTCATCGTGGAAAGAAAGGAGACCAACAAGGTATATATAAAGAGAAAGAAAAGTCCAGGCAGTCTCCGTTTCAGGCAGCGATCACCACATCGGGCCATTTAAAATGGCGGACCGTTCCAGCGGATTCCATCCAAGCTGTTGGATTAGCGCATCTGGTCTGCTTCTTTAGAAGCTAGAAATGTTGCTAGCAGATCAGGATCTTCGAAGGTACGAGTTTGGTTATGGAGAGTCACTCTGAGCTTCGCGGGATATAAGATGCCGAAACGAGCCTGTAATTGTTGAAGTCTAGGTCGAAAAGCAAGGAGTCTCTTCCGACGGTCAGCTGTGGGCTTAGCCAAGTCAGGAAAGAAGGAGACTTTATGATTTTCAAACTCCAAATGACGATTCGCCCGGGCAGCATTTAGAATTTGCTCAACTTGCTGATATCTCAGTAGACGAAAAATGATGGGCCGGGGGGTCGACCGATTGAGCGCCATGCTGGTAGGAACACGATGTGCTCGGTCAATTTCCAGATCTCTGTGAAAAGTAATCTTCAGCAAGGAGGGAAGAGTTTTGACCAGGAATTCTCTCATATCTCCTGCTTCCGCGCCCTCCGGTACACCAATGAGCCTTACATTGTTGCGACGGGCGCGATTATTGCTATCCTCTAACTCTTTTTGTAGATTCTGTATCTGACGCTCAGCCTCATCCAGTTTCACCAAGCGCACCACGTGCGAGTCGAGGACCCCCGCCATATTGTCCTGCCGCAATGAAAGACCTTCAAAACGATCTTGAAGTACACCAAAATCTTCTCTCATGGCTCGGAGCGCTTCTCCGTTGGACTGCACCAGTTCCTTCACACCACGTATTTCCTCCAAGATCTCCTGTTGCATTTCGGGGTTATCCCGAAATGGCACCATCTTTTGTGGGGAAGGCAGCTCTGTCTTGGAACGTTTTCCGTGTGAAGAAGAGGGAGATCCGAAGTCTAAGCGCGCTGGTTTATGGGCCGCCATCTCCCCCGAGGCACCCCGGTAAGTTCGGAGCAAAATATTAAGTTAATGTAGGTATTAAGTCAGGATTCTGAGTAGGCCCCTCGGGAGCTTCAGCGCAAAGCGTCTAACCCGCTGGACATCAGGCTCCGCCCCCTCGGGAGTCCTGATTTTAAAGTACAGGATAGTTTTAGGCAATGTGAGAGACGTTGGTTACAGCCTGAAAGCTCTCTAAATAAGCCAAGCTTTTCTCAGCCAGTAGTTCCTGCTTTTAACAAGCAAGCTGACGAGAGGAACTCAGCCAAACTGTTTACAAAAGGTTTAGGCTATATTGATACTGAAGGTTCTACCTTTGAAGCTTTTCTTAAGAGCAGAGCTTATGCAAAGGAACCTGTGATTACACCACTCACTAACGGAGATGTGGGGGAGGGGTAACTCCACCACGGGCACAGACTGCCTAAACAGGGAGAGCAGTGTTTGCTTACCAGGAGCAGATAATTACCTGCCTAAGCAAGGAGAAGATTTACCCAATAGTCCTGCTAGGAGACAGGCAGAACAACTCCTGAACGAATTTAGACAATTCTTAAATAAAAGAACTGTTTCAGAAGAGGCTAGCATTCAAGCAGGGAGTAATCCTGGAATAGGAATTCCCACACCGGCTCCACGTCCCATGATTGAAATTAACCAGCCGATGGACTGCTCGATTGGGTTAATTGAGAAAACTGATAAGTGCAAAGCTTGAATGATTATACCTGACAGTTTATTCTGGTAATGCTAACCCAGAATATGTGAAAAGCATATGAAAGAAATACTGTTTTGAGCAATTGAAAGGGAAGCTTACTGAAGCTTTGAAATAAGCTGGACTGTATCCTAATTGCAAAAGAAAACAATATTATTTCTTACCAAAGCATTTTTGTAAATACAGCACAGAGAAGACACATGAGGTAATGTGTTTTCCTCAGAGAAGAATAAGCTGAAGCACAGCATTGAAAGCCTCTGTTTTGTATAATTCCTGATTGCTTAACCTTCTCACCTGTTCCTGACCATCAAGGAGCGGGGAAAATAAAATCCTTGTGAATATAAATTTTCTTGTTCTCGACTTTAATTGGCCCCCACAACTACACAAGGCCCATCCCTCCTTAACCCTCAAGGTTAGGGAGTGGGTGTAAGGGTGACATTCTTCACATAGAACATGGCTACTTGATTGTCCGTTTGAACTAGGACTGTCTTGTAGCTGAGCTGGGTGTGGAACACTCGAAGAGCAAGGAAGATTGCTCTGAGTTCCAAGAGATTGATGTGTAGATAGGCCTCCTGTGGAGTCCAGGTACCTTGGGTAGAGAGCCTTTGCAGGTGGGCTCCCCAAGCCACCTGTGAGGCATCTGTTGTTAGAGTGGCTTGGGATGTGGGTTGCTGAAAACGAGACCCGACCAAAAGGTTTTGGGGTGACTACCACCATTGGAGGGTCAAAATAAAGCGATTTGAGTTTGCTATTTTGTCTGACAGGCAACCTGACGCCTGAGTCCACTGAGTGGATAAAGTCCACTGGGCTGCCCTCATATGAAAGCGAGCATAAGGAACCACATGCTCACAGAACTCCGCAAGAAACTGAAAACCCACTTGTTCACCAAGCATTATAACAGAGATAACTCATCATCTACACTAGACAAAGGTTAAACAGACAATCGATTACTCCATGCAATAAACCTTTAACCTACACAGTTAGCACCCTCCAATGATGATCCTTTGACCTCCCCTCAAGTATTCCATATATATATTCATAGATAACTTGTATATAGTTTTTTCACACTGTTCGGTATTATACCACATTATTTGTTCTATATTTCATGATATTCCTTGTAAATAAGTTCTGTTATATTTCATTGTTCCATGTAAAACAAACTTGATTTGTAAATTATTGTTACCTGTAAACCGCAACTGAACTTTGGAAGATGCGGTATATAAATGTGAATTAAATAAATAAATAAATAAATAAAATAAATAAAAACATGCACGGTGGATGCCATGTGGCCTAGCAACTGTAACATTTCCCGAGCAGTGAGATGAGGTATTAGCACTGCTTGGGAAGCTAACTGCACAATGCGAAGGCAGCGGGGCTGTGGAAGGTAGGCCCTTGTCTGTCTGATATCCAGCAGAGCTCCTATAAACACCAGGGACTGACTGGGAGCAAGGTTGGACTTTGGGAAGTTTCTGACAAGTCCCAAATACTGAAGGATGCGCATTGTGCGAGAGAGAGCAACCCTGGCCTCTGGCTCTGAAGGGGCTCGAATGAGCCAGTCATCTAAGTAAAGAAAGCACAGTTACTTACCTGTAACAGGTGATCTCTGGGAACAGCAGGAATAACTCTTCACATATGGGTACGTCGGTACCGATGGAGTCTGCGCGGGAACGCTTCCCAGCGTCCAATCAAGAGCTTTTGGAAGCATCCCAGCACGCCTGCGTGCTGCTTTCCTGCCTTTCCCAACTGCCTCTCCTCAGTTAAGTTTTAAAGCTGAGACAAAGAGAGAGAGAAAGGAAAGGAAAGATAGATAGAGATACAACTCCTGGGGAGGTGGGTGGGTTGTGAAGAGTTATTCCTGCTGTTCCCAGAGATCACCTGTTACAGGTAAATAACTGTGCTATCTCCAGGAACAAGCAGGAATGAGTCTTCACATATGGGGACTCCCAAGCTGAGGAGTCCCAGCATGTCATAGGTTGGAACATGCTATCTCCCAGAACACCAGGCATCCTGAGGATGGAGGGTAGGAATTGAAGAAAAAAAAATGCTGTGGAACAGCTAACCTAGCATAGGACTGCAGAGAAGGAGTCCATGTGTGGATGATGATTGTCATCAATGATATTGCAAAGAAGATTGCAATATGGACCTCCCCTGACAGGATTTCACAGAAGTATGGAGGTTCATGGATCTACTGGGAACCCAGTAGAGGAACCTTGAAGAGGACCTCACTGTATAGTGGAGGTAATAAACCTGTAGGAAAATAGTGGAGGTCAGAATCCTGAAAGGAATAGGTAACCCCAGTAGGAAAAACTGGGGTAGTACAAAAAACGGTGGGCCTTCAGAGGAAGGGTTTATGACAAAAACCTAACTCTTTTGACGGGAGAGTGGCTCACTCTTAGGAGCAAAAAGAGAAAGGCTAACCGATTTGGACAAACAGGCACAGTCCTTGTGGGGAGAAAGGGTATGGGAACCCTTTGTATCCCAAAAAGAGAGGACAAATGCCTGAGGCGTTAAAGCCTGTGATTAACTGAAGATTCACAATGTCTCTCCTAACTGGGGTAAGCTAGGAGAGATATTGGGCACGGAGAGCTTCAGAGGTACCTAAACCCTCAGGTTATGGTATAAAAATGGTTGATTACCACAGGAGTGGTTGTGTGTGTAGAACCCCAAACCTGCTAGATAGCATAGGTATGGGTAAAGCCCCTCTGTCAGAATCATATAGTTATATGAGGATAGACAGTGAGATAGATAAGTATGTGGATACATATCTATCTATAATAAAATATCTCGACAGATACATATATATATTGTCACACTGCCCCCCTAGTGGTGATGGCGTGGCACGACAGAAGGGCGTGGACAGGGAGGAGAAAAGTTTGTTTGTGGAGGAGGTTGGTTCTCTTGCAGGGCCCAGGCTTCTACAGGCCTGGTAGCCTTCTGTATAACTAACACTCCCAAGAATTTACAGTCCGAGTATAGGGAAATTGTAAGGCTTTTATTTCCCTCTTTGCAAACAGGTTCTTTAGCCCAGAATACACCACCACATGAAAAGAAATATCCTTGCTTCAGGTTAAAGGAAAACACGTACTGAAAACACTGTTAACTTCACAGCACAGGTAAATGAAATACAGCATCCAACTTTTATCCCCAAACCACAGCTATGCCTCTGCTAGGGCTCAATCCCTTCTGATAGGCAATAGTTAACGTCCATGGGAATGTCCAAGGGGTCCCTCCTGGTATTCGACCTGCATGGGCTCACAGTCCAGAATGTTTGGAGGCTCTCCTTCAGGCTTTCTGCCTAGCGCTTGGATGATGCGCCAATAGTCAGCGTTACAAGGTAAGTCCTGGCTTTGTATATTTTTATACTGAGGACAGTCTCTCCTGCATACAGTTCCGTCTCTAGTAGGCTTCCTGTTAACTGCAGGTCTGTACTTTGTTTCATGAAGGCCTCTTGAAGGACAGCATGCTCTAGTGCCTGACTCCTTCTGGGTCACAGCATTCATAAAATCATCATTATAAAATTGGCATTTACCTTTTCTTCTAAGGCGGTCTCCGGGAGGTGAAGGCTGAGGCTTGGGCCTGCTGGGTCTTGGATTCTCAGGTGCCCAGGTAGGCCTCTGGTTCCTAGTTCTGCCTTCTGCTGGAGTCAGGGTATACTGGTGCCATGGTTCCTTTCTCCCACGGCTTTGGAAGTGACCCTTCTCAATTCTTCTTTCACCCCTTTCACTGTCGTTCACTGTTGCTCCTTCCAACAGTTGCTGGCTCCAATTAAAGTTAGGCCTGGGACTCTCTGTTATAGTCCACCTTCTTTCAGGGTTAGCTTCTTTATAAAACCTTTCCCTCCTGGAAAGTATATCTTTTCCTCTTTTGCAATGTTTAAAGTAGGTTTCTGTACCTGGCTTGGCTGGGTCTGCTAGGCCGGATCCCTTGATCAGGACTCCTCTCCCTGGATCCTCCAGATATCTGTAAAAATCTGGAACTGGAACTTCCTGCAAGGACTCCTTGACAGTCTCCTTCCCCATCTGGAGCTGTCTGCCAATCTCCTTGTCTTTCTCTTTCTCGCCAACCTCCTTCTCTGTACCGGTCTCTTTGCCACTCTCCTTGTCTCTCTCCTTCTCTCCAACCGGAGTCTGAATCCGAGTCTTTTTGCCACTCTCCTTGCCTCTCTGACTTCCTCCAGTCATCTGAGCATTTAAGAGGAGTTCTTCCCTTTCTGCATTGGGTGTTGGCTGGAATTACATCAACTGGCTCTAGGGCGTGGTTCTTCAGACCTCCAGAGGTCTCTCTGGCTCCCTCTATGTGGCTCCTCATGATGCTGCAGCTCGTCTTTACCTCTTTTTTCTGTGTTTAAAACCTTTCCTTCTGCCTGCAGCTGGTCTGCAGTGCCACAATATATATAGATATATATAGATAGATATATATATAGATATAGATAGACATATAAGAATATATCTATAGTGAGAAATGGAAGGGCATAAAATACACACAAAAAATAAATACGGATACGTAGGCCTACATATGGGTGTCTGCAAATAAACAGACAGAGATATGCCTACAGTACAGTCATCACATAGGATATGTGGAGAGGAAAGATTCATCTAATAACAAGGAGGTGGAACCTACTTGAGAAGACATATAGAGAATCTATTCCTCCTGGTCATGATCTGCAAGAATGCTAGCTAGTGAAAAATAACCAGGACTGTTACGTGAAAAACAGAGGATAATATCCATGTGCAGCCAGCAAGTCCGGAGTCTTCCAGGACTCTAGCATGGTAAGTAGACAGAAGACGCCTAGAGAAGAGATACCATGTTGACCTACTTAAGGGAAAAAGCATCATGCGTTCTTACCATGAGGACGAGCATATCCCCGATTGGGAATACTATGGACCAAAGCAGGGAAGTGGCAACTCCTTGAGCTTTCACGTAAGAGAAGGCCTATGTCCTTTATATCAAAAAAGGAGATAGCAAAAGAAGGGAGAACCTTCTAGTCATGGGCGACATGACTGAAAAAGCCTTTTCTAACCAGCTAGGATAGCTGTTGGAGAAAAAAAAACCCATGCTCTCTAGCAAGGGCCCATAGTGGAAAGCTTCTCTGTAAATTGCAGAGAGCATGATGCAGGAGAATGAGGAGATAGAACTGGCTGCTAGAGAGCCAGTATCTCTGCCAACTATGCTGCCAAACCCAGGAAAATGGAGATGGCAGAAATAGAAGACAATCTAGAAAGTTTGTAGTGAGATAGTCTCCAAGAGAGATAAAGCACTGACTTGGAGCCACTACTAAGACTAGACAGAATGCTAGTGGAGGACAAATCTGATTGTTTGTGGACAAGAACCAGTAGTCCAAACATTAAGGCTCCTGCATAGGTAGCTGCTAGCAAGACAGCAGAAAGAATCTTACTGTTCAAAACAGAAAGAACAGACAGAACAGGAGTAGGAAACTCTGGACATGTCTGATAAGCTGCCCCAAAGCAAGATTGAAACAGAGGAGGTAACTCAGAGGAAAACTCTGCACTGGAAAGTGAGAAAACTAGAGAGGCTGAAGAGAAAGCCTCCCAGTAAGTAATTCCACTCTTACAGAGGAAAAACTTGGAAAGAGGGTGAAGAGAATGGAGCTGAAGAAGACTTACGAAGTAGTAAGTCTATAGAAAGGAAAAATACATGCTGGCACAGGAACTATCATCTGATAGTGGTTAGACCTCTTTCCCTAGCAGGAAAAAGAGGAGAAACCTGTGACTTATAGGCATGAACATCCTGACAGCTCATAGAAATATAGAAAAAATGGATATCTTTTGGAAAGAGATCCATGTGTAGGGGTTAGAATAAAGCGGTGGATTGCCTCTATTGAGAAGAAGCAACTGTAGATTCTAACCCCAAGAGTCACAAGCATCTGATGATGAATGATCAGAAACCCTGCAGGTGCTGGGTTTGCTGAGCCTGGTGAGAGGTTGGATTCTTCAGACCAGGACGATGCTTCCCCTGTTGGGGAACATCTGTATGATGGGCAAGTGATGAATAAAACCTTCTTCTCCTGTGGGAAGAAAGTTTGGGAGGACATTTCCTACCTACTGGGACAGAGGAAGGGGTAGAACAACCCTTAGGAACAGGAAAATCAGTGGACAACTGAGTAACCTGACGTAAAAACTCCTTGTTGAAAAGATTTTCTCCAGTGCAAGGAGTATGTCCCAGCCTTTGTTGTGCCCATTTGTCCAAGTCTGAAGCTTGGAGCCAGGCTCTACGTCGTGCCCCTATAGCTATAGCAGAAGTCCTGCTAACAGACTCAAAGAGTCTAGGGAAGCACGAGAAAGAAACCAAGAGATATTCTGGATATGCTTAAGCAGTGAGGAATAGTCTGTACTCCTGGAATCTGAAAGGAAAGGAGACAAAAATGTAATTGCTTTGTGACCTCCTCAAGAGAAAGACTCATATAAAAAATATATGAGAGAATTCTTGCAGAAAGCATAGATGTCTGGAAGGTTTGACGTCCAAAGGCATCTAGTGTTTTAGACTCACGACCTGGCAGATAGGAAGAGTGCTTTTTCTTACTCTTTACCCGCCTCATTGTTGATTCCACTACTATGGAATGATGAGGAAGTTGAGTCTTTTGAAACCCTGGAGAGGGGGGCACCTGATATAACAGATCAGTTGCCCTGGGAGGTGGGGGTACCCTGAAAGGTGTTTCCCACATTCCTAGAAGGAGATCCTGCAAGGAATGATGCAAAGGAAGCATTATATTCTCCTTTGCTTTGGTAGAAAGAGAGCCTTGTGCAGGATCATGTCCTGGGATAGGAATGGCAAGAGATCTTGCTATATCCAGGAGGAAACTCTGAAAAGAGGGATCCCCAACAGGAATCTCTCTTGGACAGGTTAGATTTAAAGAACTAGCCTGAGCACCCACAGAGGTATTCAAATGTATAGGAATAGAAGATCCTGCACAGTGCAGTGTGGAATGCTGAAGGGATGGTTGCCGGTACTGGGTATCAGGAGCAGCAACCGTCCTTACCACATTGTCCATGCCAGGTATCGACTCCAAGCTTGGTACAGAACGGAGCGATCCTGTTGAAAAAAGCATGGCAGGAGTTGGCCACGATGCTACTGTGGATACCGGTACCGATGCCAATACCGGTACCGATGTCGGAGTCAAGCCCGACAAAGACATCGGAGCAGTCATCGGTAACAGTTCAGTCGGTACCGAGGTGACCGAAAACCTCTGGCCACTATCCTCGATACCGAAGCATTGGTATCGATCGATGTCAGTACCAAAACCTATTGGTACCGAGTCTTCTAGACTAGAGATCGATTCCAAACTCGACATCGAGGGCAGAGAGCCTGATAAGCGAAGCATGGAAGGCACCGACCGTAAAGGTAATGAGGACGTCGGTACCGATTTCGGTACCGTGTCTGACACCGGTGAAGGAAGGTCAACCAGTGGCAACTCAATCGGCCTCGGGGGAACCGAGAGTTGTGGATCCGAATCATCGGAACCGAGCCTTCGGTACCGCCAAGAGCCGGTACCAAGGCGAGTCGGTACCCAGTCCTCCAGACTGGAGATCGATTCCAGACTCGGCAACGAAGGAAGCGAGGCTATCGATGCACGTCTGGAGGTTACCGACGGCGGTGGTAGTATTGGTGCTGGTACCGATAATGGAAAGTCAGTCTGGAGAGTATCCACCGGTCCCGAAGGCACCGAGGACGGCAGATGACGATCCCTGGTGAGGAGTGTTTCATCCAAAACCAGTGCCGATGCCGGGATACCGGTACTGCTCGAAGCGGATGCCACCACCGGACACGGCTTAGGTATGTTCTGTGAGGGGTGAACCCCAAGAACAACCTGAAACCCCTTATCTGCTTTGGAGACCGAAGACTCCCGCCGGGGTTTTGAAGCCAGTGGGCCCTCGAGGGCAAGGCCGGAGCCGTCTACATGCTGTGCATGAGACCTACCACTCGAGGACTGGCTAGTCTTAACAGACTGTTTGTGGGTTACCTGATCCTATGTGGAAGAAGGGGACGGTGCCCCGAAGTTAGAGGGCAACCGTGTATCGAGGGAACCTCGATGTTGAAGACCTCTTCTCACCAAACTGTTGTCAGGACCCAAGCAAGTTAGACACCGACTTTGAGGGTCTAAAAATAAAGTTGTACCGTCACAGTCTGAACATTTCTTGGAGAAAGTGTCTGGCGGTTCCATGAAGGAAAAAGAAGAGGCCTAAAAGGCCTAAAAAAAAAAACCGTGGGACACTATGAAGAAAAAATATCCCGTGGAAAAGGAGATTTTACAAGAAAAGAAAAGAAAACACCGACGGTACCGGTGGCATCGGGAAGACAGCCGCGACCACAAGAAAACTAAGAAATAAAAAGAAGAATTTTCTGCGGTGACAGGAGGATGTCCTGCCGGCTCCGCGGAAAAACGAAAACTGAGGAGAGGCAGTTGGGAAAGGCGGGAAGGCAGCACGCAGGCATGCTAGGATGCTTCCAAAAGCTCTTGATTGGACGCTGGGAAGCGTTCCCGCGCAGACTCCGTCGGTACCGACGTACCCATATGTGAAGACTCATTCCTGCTTGTTCCTGGAGATAAACAAATATTCCTAGGGTGCGGAGAAATGCTGCCAAATGCTGCCACCACAGTCATGCATTTTGTGAACACCCTTGGTACAGAGGCCAGACCAAAAGGAAGAACGCTGTATTGGTAGTGCTTCCCTTGAAACAGAAAGCGAAGGAACTGGAGTTGGATGGATGAGAACATGAGTGTACACATGCTTGAGATCTAGAGAACAAAGCCAATCCTGACTCTGAAGTATGGCAGCAGAGTTCCAAGAGAAATCATTTTGAACTTCTCTTTGAACAGCAATTTGTTCAATTGTCTGAGGTCTAAAATGGGTCTGTGTCCTCCTGTTTTCTTTGAAATAAGGAAATAGGGGAGCAAAATCCTGTACCCCAATGGGGAATGGGTACCTCTTCTATTGCCCCTTGGGCAAGAAGCACAGAGACCTCTTGACCTAACTGGTCGTTGAGAGAGGTCTGAGAATTGAACTGTCTTACCATTGTACGAGGGGGCATGCTGAGGAAATGAAGCTTGTACCCCTCTCTTACAATAGACAGAGTCCAATTTTCTGCTGTTATCTGACCCCATCTGGGGGCAAAATGACATAACCTTCCTGGTATGGTGGAGGGTTCTGGGCCGTTCAGGGCCAGGAAGGCAAAGTTCTCTAAAAAGGACTCAAAGCCCCTGTGGAGGCTGAGTCTGCTGAGCCGGATGAGGCTTAGCTGCTTTTGTCTTTCTTTGTCTAGGTTGTTGCTGCTGTCCCTTTTGGGCAGACTGACCTAAACGATGCCCCTGTTGGGTACAGGAGGGGTAAATCTTCTTCTTCTTACTGAAGAATGATTTCTTAGAGGATTTTTTCCTCGCAGGATCAGCTGTAGATTTAGACAATCTATCCAGAGTGATATTGTCAGCGTCTATCTCATTAGCTTTTTCCTGCCAATTCTTGCCAAAGAGATTCTCTCCTGTGCAAGGAATATTCCCCAGTTTGTCCTGTAGCCAAAGTTCCAAGTCAGATGCCTGGAGCCAGGCAATCCTATGTGCACCTATGGCAATGGCAGAGGTTCTGCTTATGCACTCAAAGCAGTCAAAAGCTGCACGATTCACAAACTTGGAAACATCCTGAGCATGTTTGACAAGGGCGAGATAATCTTGCCTCTTATCATCAGGAAGGAGAGGGCTCATAAGCTCTAGATGTCCTGTGACCTCCTTCAGGAACATTCCCATATATAAGATATAGGAACTGATCCTAGCAGAAAACATGGAAACCTGGAAGGTTCAACGCCCAAAGGCGTCAAGAGTCCTACACTCACGTCCTGGAAGATTAGATGCATGCCTTGTTGCACTCTTTATCCTTCTGATAGCTGATTCCACCACCATGGAATGGAGTGGTAACTTTCTGAAAGCCAGGACAAGAAGGAACTCGATACATGGTGTTGAGTCTTCGAGAGTGAGGAGATGTGGTAAGAGGTGTTTCCCACATCCTTAACATGAGATCATGCAAGATCTCATGAATAGGTAAGGTAACTGCCTCCTTGGGAGCTTTAGGGTATTGCAGGATTTCTAATTCCTTTGCCCTAGGCTCTTTTTCAGGAGCCACTGTGATGGAAAGACCTCGAGCCACATCTCAGATAAAATCCTGAAAGGACATATCCTCTGGTGGAGACATCCTACGCTGAAGGGAAGAAGAATCCTCAGGAAGAAGTACTCTGGTATCAGCAGAGCTTTCAGAGTCTTCAGACTCATCCGAGGATTAGAAGTATCTCCGATCCGGGTGATCGTGCAAGGCACGGCACCAGTATCAATCAAAGTCGGCATCGGAGTGGTCCGGTATCGACCTGTCGATACCGGATGGATACTCATGACTCGGTCCCGGTAGAATACCTGCCGATGTCGATGCAGTTGGTGCCGGTAGCGGTTGAATTGTCTGAAGTGGTTTCAAGGGCAATGAGACAGTGAGAAGAGCCACTAGACTGCATTCAATAGCCAAGAATCTCTGGTCTATCGACCCTGCCGATGCTTGGGAATCGGTACCGGAAGAAGCAGCCAGTACCCCAGAGCATGGCACCAGTAGTTCTGCCGAGGTTGAAGCCTCGAGAACATCCTGGAGCCCCTTTAGTGCTTTGGAAGCCAAAGCCTCCCGCCAGGGCAATTTTGCCAGTGAAAGTCCCATAAGGGCAATGCCAGAGGCATCTCACTGTCTAGAAGGAGATCTACCCTTTGAGGACCGGCTAGATTTATGTTTAGTTACCTGAGATCCATGTGAGGAAGATGAAACCCTAGACGACGTCGATGCCACAGAGGCTGCAACAGAAGAAAAAAGGGTGCTAAGCTTAGCAGCTTGGTTCTGCCGGCCCCTTTTCAACATCATCCCACAGGCAACACACTCTGAAATAGAGTGGTCAGGACCTAAACATTTGAGGCACCACTCATGGGTGTCTGTGACGGAGATGGTACTGCCACACTTAGAACACTTTTTAAAACTCGAGGCGGGTTTTTCCATTCTGAAGGAAAATTTGGGCCTAGTGCCCAAAATGGCGCGTGGCACCTGAAGAGAAAATGACTGGAAAGACTCCAGAAAAAAGTTTTGTTTGTTTGGTTTTTTTGAAGAAAAGAAAGAACCACCACCGGTGGTACCGGTGTAGCGTCGAGGGAAGGCAGACGCGACCACAATAAAGAAGAATAGAAGGGATTTTTTTCTGCGGTGACAGGATGTGTGACCTGTCGGCTCCACGGAAAATGAAGAACTGGAGAGGGACAGTTGGGAAAGGCAGGAAGGCAGCACGCAGGCACTGTGGGATGCTCCCAAAAGCTTCCTACTGGACACTGGGGAGCGTTCCCACGCAGGCTCCGTCGGTACTGACGATACCCATATGTGAAGACTACATTCCTGCTTGTTCCTGGAGATTAGGTGAGTAACTACACTTTCTCCGGGAACAAGCAGGAAGTCAGTCCTCACATATGGGACTCCCCAACTACAGGCTACCAAAAGCCCATACCAAACATAGGGGCTCCCTCACGGGGAGCCAAAAGCAGCAGCAATTTAGTCTGTGTACACAGATCACAGTAGGACTCCTGTGTCCGATGAAACAAGCACTCTGGTAGCCTGAACACAGAAAGGTCGGAGGGTAGGAGTTGCCTAAACCCCGAAAAGGTTACGGAGCACAGCATGGCAGAAGGCACTGTCCCGTCGGGACTCTCTTTCCAGCTGCAAAGGTACGGACTGAAGACCAGGTGGCAGCCCGGCAGATCAGAAGCACAGCGAGAAAAACTACCTGTCAAAAGTCTTACATTTCTTTCCGCAGCCCAAGCAACACTGTAGGTAAGGCAGCCTCTTCACAACAGGATAAAAGAAAGTCACAGGAAGAGCGGGGAAGCCAAAAATCAACAGACTCTGAAGAAAGAGTGGCAGCCACAGCACAAAAATTATGGTAGGAAACAGCAAAACAGAGCCAGGAAACAGCCGCCACTGACCGACCGTGTGAAGAGAAGCAGGAAAAAGGCAACCACAGAAAACGAAGCACACCGAAACAAGAAGGGAGATGCACACAATCAGAAGAACACGATACCGCCGAAAAAACAGATCAAGACGCTGCTTTAAAAGAGAACTGCAAAAAAAATAAAACACTCACTGCTCTCAAAGGAAGAAAAAACAGATGAAGAAGGAAGGATTCGGAGAAGAAAAAACTGCCCAATATCTTCCTCAGCAACCAGATCCTTGAATAAGGTGATTTTTTTAAAACAAACTTTAAGGAGTTAGAAAAAGGTGATTGCCAACGTATCCAATAGAAGTCTTGCTTGCAGAACAGTCAGAAGGCTACAACTGCTCCTCATGAGCACTTCCCTTAAGAGGTGCTCTACTGGTCCTCTTGACCAGGAGTAACTCTGGAAAGTGAAGAAAGGAAAGCTGTCAGCAAAGAAGGGGCACCACACTGTGCACAAATGCCAAAGATAGCTACACTGAGATCAAACCTCTTCTCAGAGAATGCCAGGAGCTAGAAGTCCACCATCTGCTGAGACAGAGAAAATACTGGTTCCCTTTGGGGGATGGGTATTTATACCATGGGTGATGTCACAAAGCTTTGGGAATTTTTCTGTCTCACCATCTGCTGGCAGGGGGACACAACCCACTAGTCTGGACTTGTCTATCAGAATGTATTTTTGAAAACACAGTTCTCTCACACACACATCCCTCGGCTGCCCTTCATGCATGGGGCCCAAACTGCCACGCACTCTCTCTATCTTCAGCCAAGATCAGTCTTGACGGACATTATTTCTTCCTTCAGCTAATTTTTTTAGCTCCACAGACCATTTATGGAAGGACCTGAGTAATGAGAGTGCTCAGCTCAATTCTATAGAAGATTCTTATCACTGAGGCATCCTCTTCTGGAGGACATCACCACCTTCCAGAGGTTCCTCTGAGGGATTCAGCAAATGTTCATCTTACACCCTCAGAGGTGACAGGGACCCAAGACCCGTGGAGTGAACTCTTCCAATTTGTCTCCAAGAGCCAAATGTGGCCTTTAATTTATCCTAGTACCTTAAGGGCTACTCAAGTGAGATGACCCCCTAGGAGCGGCATCCACAAGGTTCTTCTTCAAACAAAAAGCCTCCACAAGGGAATGAGGAGTCCTCATCTGCAATCAACTGTGCCAAGAGTAAAATGGCAGCCATTCCTGCCTAAAACCATATCTGTTAAGTCGGAAATTCAACCTGATGGCTGCCCAGATGCTTCATGCTGCCACTGTCCCATTTCAGCTCCCCCAGGGCTGCTCTTCGATCCAGACGATAATCATTGGTACAAGCTCAGCACATTCCCCCCTGCAGACTAGTGGATACATTGGGAGCTGCCATACCACGCAGTCCCCACGCTGTTAGTCACTGTTCCCATTGGCCAACCTATAATGCAGATCCTAGCTTACTGCCTCCTGGTGCGTATCTTCTACCTTTTTTTTTATTTTTTTTTTAACTTCACTCATCAGCCAACAGCGGTATAGAAATTCCTGGCCCTCTCCTAAGAATACGAGAAAAGGAAGAGAGAACATAAGATATGCCATTCTGGGTCAGACCAAGGTCCATCAAGCCCAGTATCCTGTTTCCAACAGTGGCCAATCTAGGTCATACATACCTAGCAGTATCCCCAAAAGACACAGGTTCCACAATGCTTGTATTGGGTCAAGCATTGATATCCGGGGTCCATTTTTAATATTGGTTTATGGACCTTTCCTCCAGGAACGTCCAAACCTTTTTTAAACCCAGCTACACTAACAGCTCTTACTACATCATCCAGTAACAAATTCCAGAGTTTGATTACACGTTGAGTGAAAAAATATTTTCTCTTATTTGTCTTAAATAGTTTACCCTGTAGCTTCATTACATGTCCCCTAGTCTTTCTATATTCTGATAGTGTAAACAATTGATCTACGTTTACCCGTTCCACTCCATTCATTAATTTATAGACCTCTATCATATCTCCGGAGTGGAGGAGTAGCCTAGTGGTTAGAACACTGGCTTGGTAACCAAGCAACCAGGGTTTGATTCCCACTAGCACTCCTTGTGGCCTTGGGCAAGTCACTTAACCCTCCATTGCCAAGAAAACCCAGGAGCTTCTTGGTCGCCAGGAGTCAGGACTTACTCGAAGGCACACATTGCATTTTGCATCATATCTCCCCTCAGCCGTCTCTTTTCCAGGTTGAAGAGCCCTAACCTTTGTAGCCTCTCTTCAAAGGAGTAGCCTTCCATTCCCTTTACCATTTTGGTGGCTCGTCTCTGTACCTTTTCTAATAACGCTATATCTTTTTAGGTACAATATTCAAGGTGCGGTCGTACCATGGAACGATACAGAGGCATTATAATATCCTTTGTTTTATTTTCCATTCCTTTCCTTATGATACCTAGCATTCTATTTGCTTTCTTGGCCGCCGCTGCACACTGGGAGGAGGGTTTTAACATGTTATCCACGATGACTCCTAAATCTTTTTCCTGGGTGGTGGTTCCCAATGTGGAACCTTGCATCGTGTAACCACAGCGTGGGTTGTTCTTTCCTAGGTGCATAATTTTTGCACTTGTCCAGAATTAAATTTCATCTGCCATTTGGATGCCCAGTCTTCCAATTTATCCAGATCCTCCTGCAGTTTTCCACAGTCCTCTTGGGTTTTAACAACTTTAAACAGTTTTGTGTCGTCTGCAAATTTGATAACCTCACTAGTTATTCCCTTTTCCAGGTCATTTATGAATATGTCAAAAAGTAGCGGACCCAGTACAGATCCCTGTGGTACTCCACTATTCACCTTTTTCCATTGGGAATATTGGCCATTTAGCCCTACCCTCTGCTTTCTTTTAACCAGTTCCCGATCCACAATAGTACACTGCCTCCTATCCCATGACTTTTTAGTTTTGCCAAAAGTCTCTGATGAGGGACCTTGTCAAAGGCTTTCTGAAAGTCTAGATACACTATATCAACCGACTCACCTTTGTCTACCTGTTTATTCACACCTTCAAAAAAACATATCAGATTAGTAAGACAAGATCTTCCTTGTCTAAAGCCATGTTGGCTGTCTCCCATTAGGCCATGACTATCTACATGCTGTGTAATTTTGTTCTTTATGATGGTTTCTACCATTTTCCCCGGTACTGATGTCAGGCTCACCAGTCTGTAATTTCCCGGATCACCCCTGGAACCCTTTTTAAAAATTGGCGTTACATTGGCGATCCTCCAATCTTAAGGTATTACAGATGATTCTAATGAAAGTTCACAGATTACTAATAGCAGGTCTGCAATCTCATATTTCAGTTCTTTCAACACTCTTGGATGTATACCATCTGGTCCAGGTGATTTGCTACTATTCAGTTTATCAAACAGCTATAATACATCTTCCCGGTGTAGTGCTATTTCTCTCAATTCCTCTGCAGTATCACCTTTAAATACCACTTCAGTCTTGGGTAACATCCCTACATCTTCCTCAGTAAAGATTGAAGCAAAGAATTCATTCAGTCTCTCCGCTATAGCCTTGTCTCCTTTTACTGCCCCTTTTACCCCTCTATCATCTAATGGTCCAATTGACTCTCTCACAGGCCTTTGCAACCGCTCCTTTTAGTTTTTTCTTAACTATATTCCTCATTTTATCATAGTCTCCCTTTCAAAAGTTAAAAGGTAGTACTGTGGATTTCTTTACTATCCCTCCTCCACTAATTAAATCAAACACGATCATGCTATGATCACTATTGCCAAGTGGTCCCAACACCCTTATTCTTGCACCAGATCTGGTGTTCCACTAAGGACTAGGTCCAGTATGGCTTCCCCTCTGGTCGGTTTCATGAACCAGCTGCTCCAAGAAGCAGTCATTTATTTCATCTAGAAACTTTATCTCCCTTGCATGTCCTGCTGTGACACTGACCCAGTCGATACTGGGGTAATTGAAATCACCCATTACTACTACTACTCTGCTGTAACTTTGGTTAGCTTCCTTGATCTCTTTAAGCATTTCATCATCCATTTGTTCATTCTGGCCAGGCGGTCGATAGTACACCACCACTGCCATCACCTTCCCCTTCATACATGGAATTTCAATCCATAGAGATTCTACAGCAAATTTTGTTTCCTGCAAAACTTTAATCCTTTCTGACTCAATGCCCTCTCTAACAGAGTGCAACCCCTCCTCCAATTTGATCAGTTCTATCATTACGATATAGTTTGTATCCAGGTATCACAGTGTCCCACTGGTTATCCTCCTTCCACCATGTCTCTGAGATTGCAATCATATCTAACCTCTCATTTAGTGCTATATATTCTAACTCTCCCATCTTATTGTTTAGACTTCTAGCATTTGCATACAAGCATTTCAGAGACTGTATTTTATTAATATTAATCTGGCTATTGGTAGGCATGGGTAATTTTGAATCTTTACGCTCTGTCTGCACCATACTCAAGGGCATTTGGGCTACTTTACTCTTTTTTGGAACCTCACTGCTTTCGGTAGAATCCTTCAAGGATACCTTCTTCCGAACCATGCGCTCTTGGGTGACTGTCGGCTTTCCCCTATTTTCTAGTTTAAAAGCTTCTCTTTCTCCTTTTTAAAGGTTAATGCCAGCAGTCTGGTTCCATCCTGGTTAAGGTGAAGCCCATCCCTTCGGAAGAGCCCCTCCTTTCCCCAGAATGTTTCCCAGTTCCTAACAAATCCAAAACCCTCATCCTTGCACCATTGTCTCATCCACGCATTGAGACTCCGGAGCTCTGCCTGCCTTTTGGGTCCTGCACATGGAACAGGAAGCATTTCGGAGAACGCTACCCTGGAAGTTCTGGATTTCAGCTTCCTACCTAAAAGCTTAAATTTAGCCTCCAGAACTTCCCTACCACATTTTCCTATGTCATTGGTACTGACATGTACCAAGACAGCAGACTCCTCCCCAGCACTATCTAAGATCCTATCTAGTTGGTGCGTGAGGTCCGCTACCTTCGCACCAGGCAGGCATGTTACCAGGTAATCCTCACGTCCACCAGCCACCCAGCTATCTACATGCCCAATGATCGAATCACCAACTATAACAGCTGTCCTAACCCTCCCGTCATGGGCACATGGCCCTGAAGAAACGTCCTCGGTGCGGGAGGGTTTTACATCACCTGGAGGACAGGTCCTAGTTACAGGATCATGTCCTGCCACACCAGGGTGATGCTCTCCTGTCATGTGACCTCTCTCCTCCATGGCAACAGGGATGCTGCCAGACTGGAGGTGGGACTTGAGACTCACAAGCTGACTCCCAACAATGGCGGGAGGAAGGAGGAAAAAGGAACCCCCGGCCCCAGGCAACTACAGCCAGCCCCAGCCCACCTCCTTCACAGAAAAGGTATAGCAAGCACAAACCCCTTAACTTTCTTCCCTTAACCTTCAATCTTGTTTTGTTGTTTCTCCATTCTAAAATGTCCATAGGCTGCACAGACCTAACTCACCTACCATCTTTTGGAGACTGAGAAATACTGGTTGGCTGTGGCCTGCACAGCACCCTATACAGGGCGAGTTCATCAAACTAGTTCTCAGTCTCTATTTGCTGGAAGGAGATCATAAACCCAACATGTGTGGACTGGTCTAGAGGGATGAAGAGGAAGTTTCTGTACGTGGTGGAAGATGGAAAATAAATGAAACCACTCCCCAAAAAAGCTTTTCCCCATGTATTTGTATGTGAAAATTAGTTTTCACAACACAACAATTAAAGAATTTTTCAGTCATCCTCTTTGATCTCATCTCCTGATCACAAACACAGAATGAACACAGGTATAAATACACATACACACATACTAGCACACATCCAAAGACACATACACATATATACATGCACTGATGCCCAAAGACACATGCATACATAAAAACACACAGATATAACAGCCCATAAAGAAGAAACACACATATACAAAGCAAAGAAACAAGCTACACACATGAATGCAGAGGGGTTAGAAAGAATTCTATAAGCAATGCTCTGCATGCTTTTCCCATTTGTTTAGCGTAGTTACTCAGCTGTAACAGTTGGTCTCCGGGAACAGCAGGAATTTAGTCTTCACATATGGGTATCGTCGGCATCATCGGTACCGACGGAGCCTGCGCGGGAACGCTCCCCAGCGTCCAATAGGAAAGCTTTTGGAAGCATCCCACAGCGCCTGTGTGCTGCCTTCCCGCCTTTCCAACTGTCCCTCTCCAGTTGAGTTTATAGCTGAGACAAGACAGAGAGAGAGAGATACAACTCCTAGGGGAGGTGGGTGGGTTGTGAAGACTAAATTCCTGCTGTTCCCGGAGATCGCCTGTTACTTACAGGTGAGTAACTGTGCTATCTCCAGGAACAAGCAGGAGTGTCTTCACATATGTGGACTCCCTAGCTGCAGATGCCAGAGAGATGGCCCCAGGAAGTTGTTAGCCCTTGTGAAAGGGCTCCACTTCCCCCTATGGATCTCTGGCATCCTACCAGGGACGGTGGGTAGGAGTTGATTAAGTCTGAAAAAGGTGTTGAAGAACAGCCTGGCCAAACAAGGCATCCCGGCGGGAGTCCTCGTCAAAGCAGTAGTGGGCTGTGAAGGTATGTACCGAAGCCCAAGTTGCTGCTTGACAGATGTCGTCGATAGACAGTGAAGATGAGCCATTGAGGCTGCGATGGCTCTCACATTGTGAGCTGTGACATGGCCTTCAAGAGGAAGGTTCTTACTCTCATAGGCAAAGGATATGCACCAAGAAATCCAGTTAGATAGAGTTCTTTTGGAAATTGGAAGTCCCAAATGACTAGGATCAAAAGCAACAAAGAGTTGAGGAGATTTTCTATGTTGCTGTGTCCTTTGCAAGAAAAGGCCAAAGCTCTTTTACAGTCCAAGGTATGAAGGTTCCTTTCTGCACTGGAGGCATGAGGCCTTGGAAAGAATACAGGAAGGTAAACCACTTGGTTTAAAAGGAAAGGCGAAACCACCTTTGGCATAAAGTGTGGATGAGACCTAAGAACTACCTTATCATGGTGGAACCTTGTATAAAGAGGATCAGCCACTAACACTTGCAATTCACTGATGCGACATGCTGATGTGATTGCATGAGGAAGATGACTTTCCAGGAAAGGAATTTCAAAGATGTAGTGGCTAATGGTTCAAAGGGTGGTTTCATGAGCTGCCCGAGCACCAGATTTAAGTCCCATGCCACCAGTGGTGGCTTAATGGGAGGCTTTGTTAAAAGAAGGCCTCTCATAAATCTCGCTATGAGAGGATGAGAGGAAATAGGTTGTCCACTTAGAGGCTTGTAAGAAACTGCAATAGCACTAAGATGGACTGTTACTGAATTTGTCTTGAGACCCGCATTTGACAAATGAAGGAGATACTCCAGTATCAATTCCAGAGGTATCGCAAGAGGGTTAAGACCCTTCTGCGCGCATCATATGGTAAACCTTTTCCACTTAAAGGCATACAAGAGTCTTGTGGAGGGTTTCCTAGAAGCATGAAGGATATCCTTTACCTGTTGTGAAAGGTTAAGATCCTGAAGTTCTAGGCTTTCAGCAACCAGGCCCTGAGATGCAGAGACTGGGGATTTGGATGCGATAACATCCCATCCTCTTGGGAGAGAAGATCTGGAGTGGATCCCAACTCCAGAGGCGGAGCTCGAGAGAGATGTAGGAGCAGAGGGTACCACGTTTGCCGTGGCTAACGTGGAGCTATAAGGATCATATGACACCTGTCTCTCTGAAGCTTGAATAGGGTTTTGGGGATGAGGGGAATGGGTGGAAAGGCATATAGGAAGTCCTGACCCCAGTGAAGGAGGAAGGCGTCCCTTGCTTGACAACATCCAGCCGGAATTCTGGAACAGAATCGGGGAAGTTTGGCATTCAGCAGACTTGCAAAGAGGTCTATGTCCGGGGTTCCCCAAATCTGAAATATTCGGGCAACCTGGTCTGCATGGAGAGACCATTCGTGTGGAAGTCGAACTCGACTGAGTTTGTCTGCCCAAGAATTTTGAATGCCTGGAAGATACACCGCAAGGAGATGAATCCGATGCTGTCTGGCGAGGGCCCATAGTCGCAAAGCTTTGTTGAATAGCAACAGAGAGCCTGTTCTGCCCTACTTGTTCACATAAAACATGGCTACCTGATTGTCCGTTTGAACTAGGACCGTCTTGTAGCTGAGCTGGGCGTGAAATACTTGAAGAGCAAAGAAGATTGCTCTGAGCTCCAGGAGGTTGATGTGAAGACAGGCCTCCTGTGGAGTCCAAGAACCCTGGGTAGAGACATCGTGCAGGTGGGCTCCCCATCCCACCTGTGATGCATCTGTTAGGGTGGGTTGGGATAGGGGTCGCTGGAAAGGAGACCCCACCAGAAGGTTTCTGGGTGATTGCCACCATTGGAGGGACGAAATAAGATGGTTTGAGTTTGTTATTTTGTCTGACAGGCAGCCTGAGGCCTGTGTCCACTGAGTGGATAAAGTCCACTGGGCTGCTCGCATATGGAGGCGAGCATAAGGAACTCCATGCACGGTGGATGCCATGTGGCCTAACAATTGTAGCATTTCCAGAGCAGTGAGACAAGGTTTGAGCACTGCTTGGGAAGCTAGTTGTACTATGCGAAGACAGCAGGTCTGCAGAACGAAAGCCCTTGTCTGTCTGGTATCCAAATGAGCTCCTATGAACTCTAGGAGCTGAGTGGGAGCAAGATTGGATTTTGGGAGGTTTATGACTAGTCCCAAATACTGAAGGATTCACATTGTGCAAAACAGAACAGAGCTGGCTTCTGGCACGGTAGGGGCTCGAATGAGCCAGTCGTCTAAGTAAGGGAAGACGAATATTCCCAGAGTGCGGAGAAATGCTGCTACCACAACCATGCATTTTGTAAACACTCTTGGCGCAGAAGCCAGGACAAAGGGAAGAACCTTTAATTGGTAGTGCTTTCCTTGAAACAGGAATCAGAGGAATCTCCTGTGATTTGGATGGATGAGAATATGAGTATATGCATCCTTGAGATCTAGAGAACAAAGCCAATCCTGACTTTGAAGGTATGGCAGCAGAGTTCCTAGAGAGAACATTTTGAACTTCTCTTGGAACAAATATTTGTTCAATTCTCTGAGGTCTAAAATGGGTCTGTGTCTTCCTGTTTTCTTTGGAATAAGGAAATAGGGGAAGTAGAACCCTGTACCCTGATGGGGAATGGGTACTTTCTCTATTGCTCCTTGAGCACGGAGCATTGTGACTTCTTGACCTAAGAGACTGTCGAGAGAGATCTGAGAATTGTAGGAGGGGGCATGCTAAAAAATGAAGCTTGTACCCCTCTTGTACAATGGACAGAGTCCAATTTTCTGCTGTTATTTGGTACCATCTGTGGGCAAAATGACATAACCTGCCTGGGATGGTCGAGAGTTCTGGACCGTTCAGAGGCAGGAAGGCAAAGTTCTCTAGAAAGGAGTCAAAGCCCCTGAGGAGGCTGAGCCTGCTGAGCTGGCTGAGGTTTTGCAGCTTTTGGCTTCTTTTGTTGTCTAGGTTGTTGCTGTTGTCCCTTTTGGGCAAGCTGACCTGGACGGTGTCCCTGTTGGGTATAGGAAGGATAAAACCTTTTTTTCTTATTGAAAAATGTTTTTTTAGAGGATCTTTTCCTTGCAGGATCGGCTGTAGATTTGGACAATCTATCCAAAGTGATATTGTCTGCATCTATCTCATTAGCCTTCTCCTGCCAATTCTTGCCAAAGAGATTTTCTCCTGTGCAAGGAATGTTTCCTACTTTATCCTGCACCCAAATTTCCAAGTCGGATGCCTGAAGCCAGGCAATCAGACGTGCACCAATGGCAATAGCAGAGGTTCTGCTTATGCACTCAAAACAGTCAAAGGCTGCACGATTTACAAACTTGGAAACATCCTGAGTATATTTGATTAGAGTAAGATAGTCTTGCCTTTTGTCATCAGGAAGGAGGGGGCTCATAAGCTCCAAGTCTCCTGTGACCTCTTTAAGGAACATTCCCATATACAAGATATAGGAACTGATCCTAGCTGAGAGCATGGAAGCATTGACGCCCAAAGGCATCAAGAGTCCTACACTCACAACCTGGAGGATTGGATGCATGTCTCTTTGCACTTTTCATCCTTCTCATGGCTGATTCCATCACCATTGAATGGTGTGGTAATTGAGTTTTTTGATAGCCAGGACAAGGTGGAACTTGATATATGGTATCGAGTCTTCGAGAATGAGGAGATGTGGTTAAAGGTGTTTCTCACATCCTTAGCATAAGATCATGTAAGATCTCATGAATAGGCAGAGTAGCTGCCTCTTTGGGAGCCTTTGGGTATTGGAGAATTTCCAACTCCTTTGCCCTAGGCTCTTTTTCAGGAGCTACTGTGATGGAAAGGCCTCGGGCCACATCACGGATAAAGTCCTGAAAGGACATATCCTTTGGCGGAGACATTCTGTGCTGAGGAGAAGAGGAATCCTTGGGGAGAAGTACTCTTGTATTGGCAGCGTCTTCGGAGTCTTCAGACTCATGAGAGGATTCAAAATACCTCCGATCCTGGTGATCATGCAAAGCACGGTACCGGTATCGATCGAAGTCGGTATCGGGTTGGTCCGGTACCGATCTGTCGATGCCGGAGACAGACGTATGACTCGGTATGGGTGGCATACCCACCGATGTTAATGCAGTCGGTACCGGTTCCGGTACCGGTTGAGGTGTCTGAAGCAGTTTCAACAGTACCGAAGCCGTGAGAAGAGCCGCTAGACTGCGTTCGATAGCAAGGAATCTCTGGTCTATCGACACTGCTGATGCTTGGGTGTCGGTACCGGTAGAAGCGGCTGGAAACCCACAGCATGGCGCCAGTAGTTCTGCGAGGTGGAGGCCTCGAGAACATCCTGGAGCCCCATTAGTGCTTTGGAAGCCGAAGCCTCCCGCCGGGGCAGTTTTGCAGGTGAAAATTCCTCAAGGGCAACGCCAGGGGCATCTCGATACTTAGGAGATCTACCCTTTGAGGACCGGCTAGATTTATGTTTAGTTACCTGAGATCCATGGGAGGAAGATGAGGCCCTGGAAGATGTCAATGCAACAGACACCACGTCTGAGGGAAAAAGGGTGCTAGGTTTAGCAGCTCAGTCCTGCCGGCCCCTTTTTGACATCATTCCACAGGAGAGGCACTCTGAAATAGAGTGGTCAGGACCTAAACATTTGAGACACCAATCATGAGTGTCGGTGTCGGAAATGGAACCGCCACATTTAAAACATTTCTTAAAACCTGAAGTAGGTTTTTCCATTTTTAAGGAAAGAATTGGGCCTAGTGCCCAAAACGGCGCCTAGCACCAAAGAAAAAAGGTTTCTAAAGTAAAACACCTCAGAAACTATAATTTTTTTTTTTTTTTTAAAGAAAGAAGAAAGAACCGGCGGTACCGGTATGGCGTCGAAGGAAGGCAGACATGACCAGAAAAACAAAGATTAAAGACGAAATTTTTCTGCAGTGACAGGGTATGTGACCTGTCAGCTCCGCGGAAAACGAAGAACTGGAGAGGGACAGTTGGAAAGGCGGGAAGGCAGCACACAGGCGCTGTGGGATGCTCCCAAAAGCTTTCCTATTGGACGCTGGGGAGCGTTCCCGCGCAGGCTCCATCGGTACCGACGATACCCTTATGTGAAGACTACATTCCTGCTTGTTCCTGGAGATAAGAGAATACTGACATATTTATAGGACTATTTGGCAATAAAATAAAAGGTTAAAAATTTATTAAACTACTTAAAATATTTAGCAAAGATTAAAAATTGTCTAGCTGTCCAGTATATTTTTTGGTGATATCATTTTATGGGCATCTGGTTATTACTATAAACATTAACCCTGATAACAGATCCCTTAATGATAGCATCATCATTTTCTACGAGTGTATAAAAAACAATTTTATTAGTTGTGGATCAAGTTGCACCATTATTAAGTGCTCATGCACATTAGATTAGGCCCAACCTCCCCTCCCCTCCAGCCACAATTTTCTGCCTTGGCCAAAAATGGCAATTTTTCCTTCTAACAATCATCAACCACAGCTCTACCACAATGGGAAAAGCTGTCACATGTCCAGTATCACCACACTTGGTATACTAATTTATACATACTAAAACAGTGTCATAACGTAGAACTGTTCTGTGTAGGTGGAGGAAGTGACGTCATCGGTGAGGATGGCAGCTTAAGAAGGGAGCTCCGGAGTTAAACCCAGAAAGTGGAGAAAATTGTTGCCCCCTCCCCCCCCCGCAGAAGCAGTTAGGAACGAAGGGAGAAGTGGTGGAACTGGTGGACAGTAAGGGAGGAGGCGGCGGATTTAAAAGAATTTGCGTATGGAGGAGGACAAGCAGGTGGCAGAGAGGTAAAGATGGCGGCGGGAGACGCGCTATCCAGAGAACCTGCCGAGCGGCAGATACTAAGAGCAGCCGAGATGGAGCGGGGTGCGATGGTGGTCAACAATGTGTCCAGGGCAGAGCTGAAGGCCTGGTTTGATGAACTTAAATCGGAGCTGGCTGCAGTTAAATCAGAAGTGGGGGAAGTGTGCAGTGAACTGAGAGAGGAGGTGAGTGAACTGAGCCGGTGGACGGCAGAGCAAGAGCAGCACATGGACAGGGTGCAAACAAAGCAGGTGGCGATGGAGAACTCTCTGAAAGAGTGGGAAAGATGGAAGGAGCAAGTGCTGTATAAGATGGAGGATTTGGAGAATCGCACCCGAAGAAACAATTTGAGAATAAGGGGGGTTCCTGAAGAACAGGAGTTTAATGACAGTAGAAGAGTGGTGGAAGCAGTATGCAAGGAGATTTTGCTGGAGGGAGAGGGGGAGGAGGAGGCCAGCACGGTGGTCTTGGACAGAGCGCATAGGGCGCTAGGACCTAGCAGGCCTAACAGACCACGCGATATCGTGGTATGCGTGCATGATTACACCCTCAAAGAGCGGATAGTAGCAAAGATGAGGAAAGCCCGGGAGTTTGTTTGGCAGGGCTATAAACTTGAGATCTTTGCAGATTTAGCAGCGGGGACCCTACAAAGAAGGAGGGAGCTGCAGCATATCATCAATCTGCTGAGAAAGGAAAATGTGCGGTATCGGTGGCTGTATCCGTTTGGACTGTGTTTTACAGTGGGAACATGCAGCTGGAGGGTGCAGAACTGCAAGGACTCGGAGAAGGCTTTGGTGGAGGTCGGACTGAAAGGCACTCAGCGGCGATTAGTGCAGCTAGCGGAGGAACAGGCGGGGCAGCAGGTGCTTCCAGGGTCTGCTGATGAGCGGGGACAGTGTGGAGAGCGGCGGAAGAGTGAGCAGGCGTCCCGGATGGAATCAACATGAAGTGGAGCTCTAGACATGCAAGAGGACCTAAATATGAACCAGTTCTTGTGGACTTGATTATATTACGGAGTAGTGTGGATATGGGGGGATAATGTGGTTGATGGGGATACATGATGATTATGATTATAGCTGGGAAAGGGGGGGGGGTGGTCGGAGGGGTATCAGGGAGTGGGAGGTGGGAGAGAGGTGGGTAAGGCTGTGGAAAGTGCAAACCTGGAAGGATCTGTTTATTATGAGTACTGTGTTTAATATTTGAATGGTTAGCAATATAAGGATGTTGTAGTTGGTAGTGTTGTAAATGTAAGGGGATGAATGGAGGGGAGGTGGGTACTGGGAGGAGGAGGAGGGGAAGGAGGGAACTATGCGGGTTTGTAAGGGGTACAAGAGGTAAAAGTGGCTTAAGATGGTTAAGGCAGAGGGTGGAGGGGAAAGGAGAGGGGGGGGTAGTTGGGGATGAGGCAGCGGAGGTTGAGGAGGGAGAGGGGTGAGAGGAGGGAATGATGGGAGGGAAGGGTTGCTCCAAACCGATGGGCACTACTCTACAGGAGACCTCAGGAAGGCTGAGGAGTGGGACGGGGGTAGGGCAAGGGAGGGGAGAGAGGGAGGGGGGAGAGGGTGGGGGGAGAGAGGGAGAGAGAGAGAGTGGGGGGGATGTGGGGGGGATGAGGGAGGGCGGGGTGAGAAGGGGAAGGGTATAGTGGGGGAACAAAAAATGAGGCTGGTAACTATTAATGCTAAAGGATTACGAACTTGGAGAAAAAGGAGGCTGGTGGAAAAGGAAGGCTGTAGGACTCAAGCAGATTTCGTGTGCATCCAAGAAACGCATTTGAAAGTGGGCCAGGAGAAATTGTTAGAAACAAGGAAATATCCAAAGGTTATACTGGCTGGGCAGAGAGCTGAATCACGAAAGGGTGGGGTGGGAATAATGGTGGGGGCTGGGATGGTAGAGAGAGTGGTGGGGGAATATAGGGACAAGAAGGGGAGATGTGTGGGAGTTAAGGTACAGTTCGGGAAGGAGAAAGTGTGGATCCTGAGTATGTATGGACCGAATGAGCACCAAGGGGAATTTTTTGATCGTATGCGGGAGGAACTGGAGAAGCTGGGAGAGGAACCAATTATCATGGGTGGGGATTTCAATTTGACAGTAAACCCAAGGTTGGATAATGGGGGGGGGGAGGGAGAAGAGGGGAGAGAATGAAAATGTTGAAAATGAAAGAAGGTTTGGAGTTGGTGAATGTATGGAGATGTAGGAATCCAGGGAGAAAGCAATATACTTATTACTCTGCGCCACATGGGACATACAGTCGCATCGATATGATATGGGTGGGAGGTAGATGGATGAGCAAGGTGGAGGGGGTGGAACAGGGGTCCATTACGTGGACGGACCATGCTCCAGTGAGTGTGGAGTTCAATTTGGGTTATAAGGACACGGGGCTGAAATTCTGGAGAATGAATGATTCATTATTGGAGGAGCCAGAAATTGTAGGTAGGACGGCGGGGATCATTAAAGAATATAAGGACCATAATCTGAATGGGGAGGTTGGTCTAGGAATGGTGTGGGATGGCCTGAAAGCGGTGGTGCGGGGGCACCTGATAGGGGAGGCATCGCGAAGGTGTAGAATGCAGGGAGAGAGAGGGACGCATTTTAGGGGAAATTAGGAAATTGGAAGATAGCCATCAATGCGATAGGAATGAGAGAGTTTTAGAGGAACTGCAGAGATTTGAGGGGGAAGTTAGGACAGCTTCATGCCAGTAAAATAGCCTATGAATTGAATGTTATGAAGCAAGCTATGTTTGAGGGAGGGAATAAGGCGGGCCGTATCCTAGCGCATAGACTTAGAGCACGAGCAGCACAGAGTACTATTGGGAGTATAAGGAATGGGGAGGGGAAGTTAGTGACTGGGAACAATGAGATCAGACAGACGTTTAAGGAGTACTATCGGAAATTGTATAGTAGTGAGGTCCGAGGGGGGATGGATAAAAGTAGGAAATACCTGGAGGAGTGTCAATTACCTAAATTGACATCAGAAGAGGCAGGGTGGATTGATAGGCCAATTGAAGAGGGGGAGGTGGAGGAGGCCATTAAAACTTTGAAATTGGGAAAAGTGCTGGGGTTAGATGGCCTAACGGGGAAATTTTATAAAGTGTTTCAGTCGGGTCTCCGGCCATTAATGGTGGAGGTGTTTAATGGGGTGCTCAGGGCAGGAGCTGTTCCAGGGTCTATGACGGAGGCGGGAATTACAATATTACTTAAGCCGGGTAAGGATCCCATGGTATGTGGCTCATATCGGCCAATATTCCTGCTGAATGTGGATGCCAAACTTCTAGCTAAAGTATTGGCTACTAGATTACAAAAAGTCATGCCCAAGCTGGTACATGCGGATCAGACGGGTTTTGTGGCGGGGAGACAGGGAGGGGATAATATACACAGAATCTGAAATTTAACTTGGGAAGTGCAGCGGACGGGGCAGAAGGCAGTGTTCATTTCAGTTGATACCGAAAAGGCATTTGATAGGGTAGAGTGGGCCTTTATGATACAAGTGCTGGAGAAGATGGGGTTGGGGGAGAATTTTGTAAAATGGATCCAAGCTTTTTATAACACGCCCAAAGCCCGGGTTAGAGCAAATGGGAGCTATTCAGAAGTTATCCAGCTGTAAAGGGGAACTAGACAGGGGTGCCCGCTCTCACCCTTGCTGTTTGCGTTGGCTATAGAGCCTATGGCGGAAAGGGTGCGAAAAGCGTGGGATGTTAAGGGGGTGATTATGAATAATTGGGAATCAAAAATAGCTCTTTTTGCAGACGTTATTTTCACTCTTAGGGAGCCATTGATATCCTTGCCAGTGTTGATGAAGGAAATAGAACTTTATAGCGGGGTAGCCGGGTATAAAATAAATGGTAGTAAAACGGAGCTGCTAGGGTTTAATCTGGAAGAAAGGTTGGAAGCGAGTTTAAGAAGTAGTTTTCCGTTTAAATGGGTGCAGGGAACGTATAGATACTTGGGGATTCATCTGGGGAAAGACTGGCAGCAGCTATGGAGATGGAATTTTGTCCTGCTATTACAGGAGGTGAAAAAAGACCTGAATAAGTGGAAGAGTCTATATCTAACATGGTTGGGGAGAATAGCAGTTATTAAGATGAATGTTTTGCCACGATTTCTGTTTCTTTTTAGCTCAATTCCAAGTAGGATCCCTAAAGCATATTTGCGACAGATACAGACAATGAATCTAAATTTTATTTGGGCGGGGAAAAATCCGCAAGTGTCGCAATATACACTATATAGAGACCAATGAGAAGGGGGAATGGGGGTTCCATGGATGGAAAAATATTTTATGGCAGTGCAATTAAGGGTACTGGCTAGTTGGCAGGGGGTGGGAGAAATGCCCATATGGGTAGAATTAGAGCAAGAGGGGGGGAGGGGGGAGGACTTGAGAGCTTGGATTTGGGATCCGGGAGCAAAAAAGGGGGGGGGGAGAGTTGGGAATCCATTTAAGGAGTATACGCAAGGGCTGTGGTTGGGGGTAAAGAGGCGGATGTTGAATGCGAAACGGTATACGAGGGAAACTTATATAATGGGTATGAGGGATTTTGGTCCAGGTAAAGAAGGGGGGGTGTATAGAGAGTGGTGGGACAAAGGAGTGCGAACGTTGGGGCAACTAATAAATAAAAGAGGAGAGCTCCGCTCATTTGAGGGGTTGCAGGAGGAGTATGGGGTGGAGGGCAGAGACTATTATGCGTATATGTAGTTGGTATCTTATCTAAGGAAGATGAGGGTACAGGAGGACTTAAGGAAGATGGTACTCCATTTGAGGTGGTAATGGGCAGGGGAGCTCGCGGAGGGGGATGATAGCTAAAATATATGGTGAGTTGAGAATGCAAGTACCAGAGTGTAGACAGGGGAAGAGTAAAGGGGAAAGGGGTTGGGAGCAACATTTTGGGGGGGAGTGGGGAGAAGCGCGGTGGCACAACATTTATAAGTGGCTTGGCTCCAGGAACGAAATATTTAGAAAATAGTTTAAAAGTGCGTTATCAAATGTACTGGATGCCCTGGAAGTTAAAGGTCTTCCAGCCTCAGGAGAAGGGTGAATGTTGGACGGGGTGTGGGAATCGGGGGGATTTGGAACATATTGTATGGGGATGTCCAGAAGTACAGAAGATGTGGAAACTAATGGGGGACAGAATACTAGATACAGTGAAGGAGGAGATTGTCCTAACAGCTCCCATGGTATTACTAAATGAGATGCCCGAGGAGGGGGAGCGAAGAATTTTAATGCTGGTAGGGTATTGCATTGGGCAGCACGGGGAGAGATTATGGCAAGGTGGAGGTGCCTAAGATACCCATGATTATGCAGAGGCTGGAGCATTTATGGACCATGAGTGCAATAGCAGCGCACCAGCATCATACTATGAAAGCATTTAGGGAAGTGTGGGGGAGGTATGAGGCATGGCAGGAGGGTGTGCGAGGGGGGGAAGGGAGGGGGAAGGGTGGGGTGATAGTGTTACGCAGGGGGAGAATATGGGGGAGGGGGAGGGGATAATGTGAAGGGGATTCGTAGCCGGTTGGGATGTGGTTGTAAGGGGTAGCAGTTCAATGTATATGGTAATCGAAAGTGTTGTTGTTTTGTTGATAAAGTATGAAATTAAAAAATTGAAATTAAAAAAAAAAGAACTGTTCTGTGTCTTCTTGAGATGGGGAGGATGTGTTCATTGGTGCACTTTCAATATTTTTAAAATTATTTAAAATGTGACTTTGCAATCATATGGAGCTGGCAGGGCAGCACACAGATTAAAAGCACTGGTTTGTAAACAAAAATCCTGCTGCCTCTCCCCAGCTCAGTACTCACTAAATTACCTTTAGCTAGTCATGTAAGCTGCTCGTGGCTCAAGCTTAAAGCTAAGTTTTGTTGACTTAGTCTTGTCCAGTGTTTTTGCTTTACTTTTTCTTGCTTGTTTTCCCTTCTATTATAAATGGCTTAATTTGTTGTTGGTTTTTTTTTAACAAGATAAGCTGTTATGAGAAATAAATGCAGACTATGGGGTATGTTTACTAAACAGCGGTAGCGGCTTCCGTGTGATAGCAGAGCCTCGCACAGAAGCTGCTAAAGCTGTTTAGTAAACATATCCCTATGACTATGACTACATTAAGGCAGAGATAGAGTAACCATGAAACTTAGCTTGTTCTGCATAAATATTTACAAACACATGTTTAGAAAACAGAAGCATTCTCCTGTAATTAAGGTAATGAGCAGTCTATGTAAATGTTAAATTTCAGACTCATGGGATAATTTATGTTCAAAGCAAACTCAGCCAATAATGGCCATTCATCTATCAAATCCGTGACACATTACTAGGGCCAGTGTTAGACATGCAGGGGTCCAGGGCAGAAACTGGTGAGGTGTACCCAAAGCCCAACTACAATTTATGTCTCCTTCACCCTGAGTCAGGTTTGGGGGCCAAGGGCAATTGCCCTGTTTTCCCTATGTGCCACCCTCTAATTCCTGCCCTGCACGTCACTATTTCTCAAAAAGTAAAAAATAAAAATCAGACTCTGAACAGCAGGCATAGGCTGTTCCCCTAATAGAAGGCACAGCTAAATCTCACCTCGTCAATAAACAGACGGACACGGTCTCCCACACGCAAGCTTCCATATACCATTCCAGCATGCAGCACATAGCCACCGCGCACCTGTGTGTTCTTCACAGTGAATTCTGTTCTCTAGCACAGGAGAAAAAAAAATAAAAAAAGAACAATTGTGAAAATGTGTGTAGCATCTGGGCCTCAACAGATAGGAGAGAGCAGGCACACATGCAGAACCTTTCAGAGCACTCTAGAAACAGTGGTACGATCTTCTATAACTATGACATAGCTTCAAAACATAGAAAAGGATGTTATAATATCTATTCATGTTAGTAGCATCAAAATAAGTCATTCACAATAAGGGATTAGCCTTCCAATATATGAGAATTCTTAAGGGGGGGGGGCTATTTTTATTATACAACATATTTTGTTGCTTGAGTTATTGGTTTACTTTTGTAGCTGTTTGCAATATGTTTGGCCAAACTTTTTTGGCCAAACTTTTTTGCTGCTGTTTTTTTTTTCTTTTTTCTAGTCCGAGTTCAAAAGAAAAGAGAAGGCACTATTTGAAGTTTCTCCAGTGCTGAGATCTTACAGCTTCTGTTCCATCCAGACGAGCAACTGGTTCAATAGACAAGAAGCCTGCAAGTTGAATCCCTCAAGAAACAAGTTTAAGAACTCAAAGAAGGTGGCAAGGCTGAGAAACATCCATGACAGTGAGAGCAACATTGATGAAATGCTTCTTGAGGCTTCAAGATAGCCAAAAGGGGTGACAATAGTATGGTACAGAAAGAGGACAGCTGGATAAGGTCACCAGATCTTGCAGAATTGACACTCCACCATCCCTCAACATGAAGAACCAGAATGCATGTGAAAGTGGAGGTGGCAAGAACATCTCAGGAACAGAGGAACAAGAAATGAAAACCCTGAAGTTGCTGAAGGGGATATTTTACTTACCATTAATTTTCATTCCCATGAATACACGGACACAGAAATGTTTTTGAGCTCCAATGTATGTCGAAGAGCTCTGCTTCAAGGGCTGCATAAGAGGGCTTCATGCTCACCCAACATCAAACCAAAAATTGAATCCATAAAGCAAATGCTCTTATAGGAAACTACCAGATACGGCATGTGACATCAGAATGGCAAATTCAATGATTAGTTGATACTAAAAGCTGACAACCATTAGAATGTAGAGAAGAGTTCATTCATAGAAGACTCCACCAATCAAGTTCAAGATTCAAGCCCTTAGGTGTAACAGTCTGTAATTTGAATATCCAGGACTGTTCCAATAATTGGAGGCGTGATTCATGATTGCCGACCCTCAGGTCTGGTGGGACTTCATCAATAATCCGCCACTTTAAATAAACAAATGTATGGTTTAATTCAATACAATGGGACACAATCAGAGCTGAAAGTGTTTTAGTATTAATCCTAGATTTGTTTTCACTCAAACAGGACTTCAAGGGGCGGGTAATCCGTCCCACATATTTTAATTGACAAGGGCAAATCAACAAATTACAAACGCAGAGATACAAGTTGTATTCCATCAAGCATAATAAGTCTTATCCGAACTAAGAGCAGTCCAAAAGAGACCACTGATAATTATTTGAGAATATTGGCAATGATGGCATGGGAAATGTGACCTAAAATAGGATCTAAGGGCCAGTAATGGTCATATGTACTTACCTGATCCCTAATATTACGACCATATTTGTAAGCAATGGTCAAGTCCTTTTGAAAACAAGAGTGAAGGAACAAAATGTGCCAGTGTTTCTTAAGTAATGTTATTACCTTTATGGCTAATGCGGTTGTAACACTCCAACAATCTTGCCATCTTGGTTAACAGGGGAATCATGATCAAAAATTCGATTAGCAACCATTCTCGATGGAAGTAGCTTGCCCATTTATATGCCTGAGTGATCAGTTCAATAGGATAACCTCTTTCTCTGAGTCTATGACATAAATCTTTCGCATGTAAATTGAAGTCATCCACAGTGGAACAAATAGATCTCAGATGCAGAAACTGTCCCAACAGGAGTCCCCTCTTCCGGAGGCCTGGATGGAAACTCTGGTATCAAATTATACTATTCCTCTGAACAGGTTTACAAAATAGAGTGCTGTTCAATTTATTATGATCTTTAAATACTGTTACATCCAAGAATTCTATACTTTGCTCATCAAATTTGGCAGTGAACTGTATATTTGATTTAAGCATGTTAATTCAATTTAGAAACAATTGAAAATCATCAGTACAGCCTTCCCATAAAAATATTTCATCATTCAAAAATCATACCCACATAGGTATGTGGGTATACCAATGAGAAGTATAGATAAAAGAAGCTTCAAAATCAGAGGGGACTATCATTATTCCGATAGCTATACCAAACACTTGAAGAAAACATTTATTATCATACAAAAAATAGTTCTTAGTCAGAACTAATTCAAGCAGTTGTAAAACAAAAGATTTTGTTAATTGTCCTGGAAGTTTCATAGGGGGCTGGCTTATGACTGACAATACTTCACTTTGATGAATATTTATGTATAGGGGAGGAGAGTGGCTCAGTGGTTGGGACAGGTTACCTCAGGCTGGACGGCCAGGGGTTCAATTCCCATGTAAGTACAAGTAACCTCAGGCCAGAGGGCCTTGGGCAAGCCACTTAACCCTCCGTTGCCTCAGGTACACTTAGATTGTGAACCCTTTGGGGACGAGGGAATAAAAAGTGCCTGTTAGCATATATCTGTAAAATTGCTTTGAACCAGGTGAAAAGCGGTATATAAGCACAGCTAAATAAATAAATAAAAATAAGGAAGTGACATCCATTGTGACTAGCAGAATTGATCCAAATTATGAGAAAAAGACTCAATCAAGGTGATGAAATGAGAGGCGTCACAAATGAATGATCTCATTTGTTTGGCCATCTTCTAAAGGAAGTAGTCACAAAATTTTGATAGAGGTTCAAGAATAGAATCTCTACAGGAGACAATAGGATGTCCTGGAGGGGATGTCAAGGACTTATGAATTTTGGGGAGCGTATATAATATTGATATTTGAGGATGGGATTTGCATAAAAATGAATGCTCCTTCTTAATTATCCATCCTGCCAAAAAGGCTCCCAATAAAAATTCTTGAATTTGTGACGGAAGTGCAGGGGTAGGATCTTGAGATAAGAATCAATATTTATTATCATTTAGCTGTAATAAGATGTCTTGATAAGACATTATATATCCTACACCACCATAGCACCTTCCTTAGCAGCATTACCTATCACTATATCTGTCATTCGACTGAATTCATTAAATGCTTTACGTTCCTCTGATGCAATATTAGAAAAGGATCTAACTTGTGTTTGTTCCACTTTGTCCAACTCAGCTAAAATCAATCTTTGATAGTGAGAATAGTAGGATCTGGAGCTCCTGGTGGGATCCAATAAAATGGATTCCTAACCATAGAATCATCAGCAGTCCTTGGTGTATCAGCAAAATAATGAATCACTTGTAATTTACGAAAAAAGCGAAACAGCATGCAACGCATTTTGAAGGCATTATAAGGGATAGTTAGTATGAAAGACAGTTCAAGATTGAGAACCCTCATCTGTGCATTGGTCAATGCTTGGTAGCTAGATTGATGACCGATGTTTGGTTCATGATCAGATAGTGGGATCTCTCCATATCTTGGGTTGATGATGCTGTCGTTTCCGTCCGCAATATCTGCCTCTTCGAGTCTCTTGATCACGATTGCGAAAATCCTGAAATTCAAACTGCTGATGTTGTCTAAGCTGTAATTTACCGGAGGAGTCACTGTCATCAATGTCCTCGGATGTACTCTCAAAGATCACTTGTTTTCTTTGGATATCATTCTTCTGTTTGAAAGTATAAACCTGATCAGTATCATAATCATGTTTGTCACGATTAAACTTTGTAATCTTCAGACGACATATATAATCTCGAAACTGAGACAATTGTTGAGATATTTCATCCATTTGTATTTTAAACAAATCACTTGATACATCAGTCTTCAGCTTATCTTCAAAAGATATAACCTGTTGCTTCATGACATCTTGCTCAGTGATACATAAGATCTAAACTGCATTTATTCAAAATGTCATACCATGTACTGAGGAAGGACTTGTCTTCAACAAAAATCTTAGGGGGTTGGATCATCCGTAAACCAGTGAGATAATACGCGACTTCAATATTGTGCCAAAGTAGCACCATGTAATTGTGTGCGAACCCACTTTTTATTTAAATTCAAGGAAAGAGGTATGTTGAGTCCCGATTGTGCCATCATCAAATAGTGACGGTCTTTTTAAAATTTGATCGATCTGATCCTCTGAATAAGCAAATGTAGTTGCAGTGGTGTCAGAAACAGATTGTTTATCATTGGTACAAACTTCAGACACCATCTGATAATAATGGTTACAACAAATTATTAACAAAAAACAAAGGTCACGACCACTAGAATATCATTAAAGAGAAAACACAAGGTCAGACAAAAATAGTGAGCTGAATGCAAAAAAAAATATTTTTGTCAGATTGTTCATTATGAGAGAAGGCAAAACTTCTCGAAAAACAATTCATTTTTAATCATTTTGAAGTGGTAATAAAACCACAAGAATGTGAAATGCTCAACACAAATATCGTGCAAACACAAAACCATAAAAAAAGAACAGGTTGGTTACTTATCCGCTCAGAAAACACCCTTTTCTATCATGGGAACACTAGTCATCAATGTGAGCCAGAAGTCAATCTCATGAATACGCAGACATGGTACTGTGTTTTGAGCTCCAATGTATGTAGAAGAGTTCTGTTTCAAGCGCTGCCTAAGTGGGCTTCACGCTCACCCAACATCAAACCAAAAATTGAATCCATAAAGCACCATTGGCATAAAACCTAGCACAGATAGGGGCCCCCCTTCCGTATTTTCATAAACAGCAAATGGAAACACAAGAATCCTCTGAAGGGGTCGCCCAGACAATGAATTAACAATAAACAAGTGCAATATGTCAATTAGTCTGCATGGACAAATGTCCATGTAAGAGGCACAAGTCTGAGAAGTGGGTGGGTCCTGGACTGATCTAGCAGGACTCCAGGAAAGGAAATTAACGGTAAGTAAAATTTCCTCTTCCAGATCTTCCTGCTAGACCAGTCCAGACAAATGGGAAGAACCAAACCCACTCCACCCTGGGGTGGAAACAAATCGCAGCCACAAGGACACACGAGCCAAATCGTGCTGCCGCTTATGCTTGAACATCCATCCAACAATGCCTGACAAAGGTTGATAGAGAGGACCAAGTCACAGCCCTACAGATATCTAGAGGAGAAACGTAGGACAACTCTGCCCAGGAAGCTGCCTGGGCCCTGGTAAAGTGAGCCATAAGACCATTAGGGATGGGCTTGCCCTGTAACAAATACGCCGAAGCAATAACCTCCCAGATCCAGCAGCCAAGGATAGCCTTCGATGCCTCCTGTCCCTTACAAGGCTCCACAAAAAGGACAAAGAGGTGATCGAAAAGGCGAAAGGGATTTATCATCTCCAAATAATGCAACAACACTCTGCGTACATCCACAAAGCACAAACCTTTATCCCTGCTGGTGCACTGCTCTGGGATAAAGTCTGAAAGAGAAATGACCTGATTGATAGGAAAAGGAAAAAGGACCTTGAGTAAAAAGGAGGGCACTGGACCAAGGCACTCCTTCAGAAGAACAGGATAAGAAAGGATCCCGACAAGAGAGCACTTGTAACTCTGAGATCCACCACGCTGAAATAATAGCCACCAAAAAGACGGTCTTTAGAGAAAGATCCTTAAGTGTTGCCCACTTAAGGGGTTTGAAGGGAGAATGCATCAAGGTCTGAAGCACAAGCGCTTAGTCCCAGGAAGGATCTGCTGGTCACACTGGAGGAGGAGCACTCGAATGCCATGAAGAAAGCGTGTCACATCCTGATGTGCCATAAGAGAGCGACCCATGATCAGGCCATGAAAACATGAAAAAGCTGCAACCTGCATCCTTAGAGAATTCCAAGCCAAACCTTTATCAAGGCCATCCTGAAGAAACGCTAAGACCGAAGGGATATGTGACCACCATGGAGAAATATGGTGCTGCAACACCAAGTCTCAAAGAGACACCATACTTGAGCATATGCCAGGGAGGTGGAGCGCCTTCTGGCCCAGCAATAATGTGGACACCATCACCTTTGAATAACCCTTATGAGTTAACTGCTGCCTCTCAAGGGCCAGGCTGTAAGCGAAAAGGGAGCAGGATCATCCAAGAGGACAGGTCCCTGTCGCAGCACACCTCTCCAAATCCCAAGGTTCAAGGTTTGCACAATGAGAAGCTGCACGAGGGCCGCGTACCATGGCCATTGTAGCCAGTTGGGGTGACCAGGATCACCAAATGAAGGTGCTTTTCTATCCAAAGGACCCGGGATATTATGGGCTATGGAGGGAAAACACAGGAGAGGGACCTGGGGGCCAGGGCTGGGCCAGGGCATCCATCCCCTTTGACCCTACCTCTGCAGCAAATGAAAAAGTTGGGGACCTTGGCATTGACCGCTGTCACCATCAAGTCGGCTCCTGGCATCTCCCACCAGTTCACTAGGTGGGAGAAGGCCTACGGGACAAGCTCCCACTCCCTAGGATCAAGGAGATGCCAACTGAGGTAATCAGCCTGCACAATGTCTTTCCCAGTGATGTGTTGTGCTGAGCCGACAGGGCCTGTAGGTGGTGTTCCACCCATGGGAAGAGGGGACATTTCTCGCGCAACCCCCGAACATTTGTTTGTACACTGACAATTCCCATAAGCTACTGCCATTGCATTTTCGGAGAGGACCCGTACCACATGGCTCCAGACCTGGCGAAGAAGGTGCATCAGGGCCCGATGGATTGTCCTTGCCTCCAGATGATTGATGGTCCACCTGGCTTCCAATTGGGATCAGCAACTTTGGGCTGTCCGGCCCAGACAAAGAGCTTCCCATTCAGCTAGACTGGTATCGGTTGTGACGATGACCCAGGCCAGTGTCTTGAGGGGCATCCCTCAAAGCATCTTGTCCGGAGAGGCCCAACAAGAAAGACTGTTTCACCATTGGGGGGAGCGGCAAATGAACTGTGAAATCCTGAGTGACTGGCGTCCATCGGGACAGCAACACCCTCTGCAGAGGCCACATGTGTGCTTACACCCAGAGAATTTACTCTAAGGTTGCTGCCACTGACCCCAGGAGCTGCAGATAATCCCAAGCAGTGGGAATCAGCTTCCACAGAAAATCCGAGAGCTGACCAGTGAACTTGGCCCAGTGGTCGGCAGGCAGAAATGCTCTCCCCTGAAGTGTGTTGAAACGATTGCCCAGAAACTCTAGGCTCTGGATTGACGACAAAACTCTTGTTGTGATTGATGACCATGCTGAGACTCTCAAGGAGCTGGATTACCCACTGTACAGACTGGGCGGTCTCCCTCTGGGATTTAGCCCATATGAGCCAAACATTGAGAAAAGGGTGCATGCACATCCCCTCATGCCTGAGGGCTGCCGCTATCATCACCATGACCTTGGAGAAGGTCCAGGGGCGGTTACCAAACTGAACAGCAGTGCATGAAAATGAAAATGACTCCCAGCATCGCAAACCACAGGAAGCACTGCTGACTGTGCCTGATGGAAATATGAAAATAGGCCTCTACCATATCCAAGGAGGCAAGAAATTCCCTGTCGCACTGACTGAATAACTGACTGCAGCATCTCCACATGAAAGTGGGGAACACAGATTGCGATTGACCCCTTTGATATCCAGAATAAGCCAAAAGAACCCATCCTTCTTGGGAACTAAAAAGTAAATAGACTACCATCCTAGAACCCACTCCACAGGAGGCACAGGAAGCACAAAGGTCTACGAGATGCTGAATGGTATCTCGTACAGTGGCTGTCTTGGTAGTGTAGCTGCAAGGGGAAATGACAAAGGAGTCTATGATTGGTCTGGTGTGCTCAAACACATAACCGTGGTTGATGATATCCAGAACCCAACAATCGGTTGCGAGACAGGCCCAATCATGGTAAAATTGTCTGAGATGTCCTCCTACCTGTGGCACTCCAGAATGGGCCCACATCCCATCAGTGGGAGGGCCAAGAAGAAGAAGGCTGTTTCTTGGGTCCAGAGGGTTGGGAATAGGGACGACGACCCCCCACGAAAGGGCTGAGATTTTGAAAAAGAAGTAGGAGAAGCAGCTGCCAATTTACCCGTATGACAGCAACTAGTGTCCATAAATCAAGGTTGGGAGGACGAGGCACTGGAAGAGGACCACCTAAGGACACCTTGGGCTGTCCTCCAACAACTTCTGAGGTTTAATCTCCCCTAGTTTCTTGAGCTCCTCCACAAAGAGGAGGCCGCCTTTGAAGGGTAATTTGGCTAAACGGCCCTTAGCGGCTGCATCCGCCAACCAATGTTGGAGCCATAGCCAATGGTAAGCCACCAAGAAAGGCATCCACCAAGAAAACTGCCATGGACTCCAGACGTGCAGAATCCACGCCATCCGAGAGACGCTGGACCTACCGCAATAGGGTGTAAGCCCCTAGACCTCCATACACCACCATTTGGACTGCCAGAGAAGAGGCAGAAAAGACAGTCTTCAACAGCCCTTTGGCCTTGCAGTCTTGTTGGTCCCAAAGAATGGTGCCACCTTCTACAAGGATAGTAATATGCTTGGTCACATCCATGATCAAGGCATCTACCCTGGGAAAGCGGAGCCACTTGTCCAAGTCTTCCTGAGACCAAGCATAGATCATACCCAAACACCAAGCATTTTTGAAGGCTGCATCCAGAATCCCATTCCGCAAACACCATCTGTTGTAACTATGGAGGGAAAGGAAAGGCCTTGGATATCTCTGCAAGGATAGGATCAGAGGTTGACCTGGCCCAGGACTGGTATGGAAGGGTCAGAAATATGCAGCTCAGATGTGATCTGGACAATGAAGGCAGGGATCTCCTTCCTGTGACAAAGATGCATTACTCTGGACTCGCTGTCATCGTCAATATTTATGTTTATTGTTTCTTGATTTACCGCCCTTTGTGAGTAACAACAGGGTGGTTTACAAAAACATAATACAAAATTAAAAGAAACAATAGAAAAGGAACTACAATCTTAAAAGGAAAGTTTAAAAACATTCATACAAGGAGGGGGAGAGAAAAAAGGTAGAGAGAGATAGGGGAGAGTAAAAAAGGAGCAAGGAAGGACCATGGAGCAAGGAAGGACCATGGAGCAGAGAGATCGAAAGCAATGGAAAAAAAAGATGAGTCTTGAGAAGAGCTTTGTATTTCGGATAGGATGCTTCAAGTCTGAGGGCAGGGAGAAGGGAATTCCAGAAAGTAATGGCCAAAAAATAGAAAGCTGAGGAGCAGGCGGAAACCAAGTGGGCCTGGGTAGGGAATGGGGGGGGGGGGGTGTTACCAGTTTGCATGTATTTCACGGAGGACATATGGCAAAGAATGAAGAAGCTGATGATCCGAGAGGTAGTAGGGGGAGCCAGTGTGTAGTGCAAGGTGAACCAGTATAAGGTTTGTATTGAGGTCTGTACGTCATGGGGAGCCAATGGTGCTGAAGTAGAAGTGGAGTGACATCAGCAAATCTGTGGGCCCAAGGTGAGCAGGCAGACAGCAGTATTTGAATCAACTGTAGTCGATGTAATTAGTACTGAGGAAAACCAAGACAGACAATATTGCACTAGTCGAGATGTGATATTACCAAGGTGAGGAATAAAGTAGTTAAGGCTGGGACAGAAAGGAAAGGGCGAACGGAACATATCTATTGGAGGGCGCAGAAGGAACGATGATGAAGGAGTGAAGAAATATGGGCACTGAAGCAAAGAGAGGAGTCAAGGGTAACACCAAGATAACGGAGAGAATCAACTAGCGGGATAGGTGAACCCGGGAGCATGGGGCAAGTGAAGGAGAGGAGCTGCCGAAGATAAACCATATGGCCGCCGTTTGCTGGGATTCAGGTGAAGAAAATTGCTAGAAAGTCAGTCAGAAACTGAAGACAAACAAGTGTCAAGAAGAGAGAGATCAGGGTTTAGTGGGCTAGTGTGGTGAAGTATTATATCATCTGCATAGTAATGAGCAGATATCCCGTGCTGTTGGACCAAGAGAGCGAGAGGGATGAGGAACATGTTAAGAAGCAGGGCCAGTACAGAAACCTGAGGGACTCCACAGAGAAGTGGGTGACAGGAAGAGTAAGAGTAAGAGTGAGCCATGGAAACAGAAAAAGAATAGTGCGAAAGAAAAAAGAGTGGAACCACCAGAGAACAGTACCACTGAGACCAAAGTTGTGCAACCGAGAAAGAAGGGTAGAATGGTCAACCAGATCGAAAGCAGAGAATAGGTCAATGAAAACTGCCACCAAGATGCTCCCATGATTATGTGATTGATGAAGTTCACTTAGAAGAGAAAGAAGGATGGTGTCTGTGCTATGAGCAGGACCAAAACCAGATTCATGTGGGTGCAATTCATGCGTGGAATCCAAGTGGAGGGAAAGCTGTGAGAAGACCAGCTTTTCAAGTAGCTTGTAAAGAAAAGGGAGAGTGGTTACTGGACAGTAATGGGCTAGAGTTGAGGGAGGGGTTCTTCAAAATGGGGCGGATAGAGGCATGTTTCCAGGCAGAAGGAAAAACACCTGAGGATAGACTATTATTGAGCATCGATAGAATCAGAGGGAGGAGCGCCAGAGAAGGAACTGAGAGCCAAGAGGATAGTATGGGGTCAGAGAGGAATGTAGTTTTGAGTGAGGTGGAGATGATTTTAAGCAGCTTGGCTGAAGAAATGGGCGAAAATGACGACCATGTATGAATAAAAACATTGCTTGGGAAATGCGAGCAAGGGGGATTCGCAGTAGAAAGTGGCGAAGTAGGACAAGCGCAGTTGACAGGGGAAACCAGGTGATGTGCAAGACTGTATGGGGGATGGGCAGTTAGTAAACCTGGACGTAAGAGAGGACACTTTTCACAGAAAAAGGTGGCCAGAGTGTCAGGTGAAGGAGGGGAAAGGGCAGAACCTAGTGAGGTAGCAGGAGAAATCAGTGGTAGATGGAGTGGACCAAATGGCCAAAACAGAGTACATAAGGCATGATGAATAGTTAAGAGGAGGAGATCAAGGCAAAGTAATGATTCTTTTTAGCAGCATGTATCAAGTGACAGTAATGCTGATACTGTTCCTTACAGTGCTGAAAGGAGGTAGGGGATGGGTATTTCCTCCAGAGACACTCTGCATGCCTGAGTTGGCAACACTGGAGGCGGATGCCAAAATGGAACCAAAGACACGTAGAATGGGATGGGTGTTGACGGAGTTTAAGAGGAGCTAAGGTATCGAGAGCTGAAGAGAGTGTGGAATATCATAACGTAGCCTGTGCATCTACTGAAAGTGTGGTAAAGTTAGAACGGAAAAGGCTATCAGCAGAAGGGAACTGTTCTAGAGTGTGGGTGAAAAGATCCCATATAATGGATGGGCGAGCCTCTCCCTCTTCTATGTCGAATTCAGTAAACGGCGACTCATCCCTTTTCGCATAATCGCCTTCAACTGAGTCAGACTACATTCTAGCGCCAGCATGCGAGAATCCCATGGGGGCCCTGCGATGCCGACCCCATGGTCATCGGGTCGGGTCGGGTGACGAGGAGGAGAGGGGGTCCTCACCGGGCCCTCAGGAGACCGGGCACCTTCGCCGGAGGACTCCGTATCCATACAGGGTACCCTGCTAGGCCACTCCTTATCCGACTCTCGGGAATGCCAATTGGGGCTGAGCAACCAAGCGCGGGAACGCTCATGCTTATCGGGAGCCCCTGACAGCGACTTCGAGGTCTTCTTTTTTTCGCGCCGCTCCACCTCAGGGGATCCCTGGTTGGAGTGCTGCCGAGAGCGCGGGGCTGACGGACCCCACCGGGGGAGAGATGACCGAGGGCGCCACTGGGGATTCCAAGGCAGCCTTTCGAAAAATGTCTTCGGGCTTCTGCTTACAACTGAGCAGGGCCTTAGAAGACGATTTCTTGCAGAGCGAACAGAGCTCTGGATCATGGTCAGCTTCGAGGCACCGCAGACAACAGTCGTGAGTATCCGTAAGTGACATGTTCCTAGAGCATCTATCACATTTTTTGAAGCCGATGGCCATGGGGGCAAAAATGGCCCCTGCGAGGTCGAAGACCCATGTGGCCAGCTGTTAGGGAAAGAAAAAGGGCACGAAGCCCGTTGACAAAAAATGAAGAAAAACTATCCCCAACAGCTCTAAAAAGGTAGAGTAGGGGAAGGACAGGTAGAGGACCAGTGCAATCGTAAAATAGAAGGCCAGTGGGCCAAAAAACGAAGACTTTTTCCGAAGGATGAGGATGTGCGTCCGAAGGGTTCCGCAGATAAAGGAAGACTTAGCAAGATGGCACCCTTGGGCGGGAAGAGGACAACGCATGCGTGGCAACAATCCCAAAGGCTTTCTTTGAAAGCTGAGGAATTGCTCCGCATGGGCTCCGTCGGTGCCGACATCACCCATAAGTGAGGACTGACTTCCTACTTGTTCCTGGAGAACTGATGTTATAGTGGGAGATCAGTTTGCATCCAGTGATCACCAGATGGTGTAGCTCAGTATTAGGACTAGGGCTGATAAAATCCATTCAAAAGTGAGGGTCTTAGACTTTAGGAAAACTTTGCCAACATGGGACAATACCTCAGAGAATCGTTAACGGGATGGGAACAGCTGGGGAATGTAGAAACACAGTGGGCAAAACTGAAAGGGTAGATTTTAAGGACAACCAACCTTCCTGTTAAAATGGTAAAGAAAGATAAAAAGAAAAGGAGGTTACTATGGTTTTCGAAAGAAGTGGCTGAAAAGGTGAAGAAAAATAGGGAGGCCTTCAAGAAATACAAGAGATCACAGAGAGAGGAAGACAGGCATTTATATTTGGAAAAACTTAGAGAAGCTAGCAAAGTAGTCAGGAAAGCAAAGGAGGAGCAAATAGCCAATGCAATAAAATGGGGGATAAGACATTTGTGGTAGGAGTCGCCTAGTGGTTAGGACATCATACTTCTGGCTGAAGGGCCGGGGGTTCAATTCCCACCTGAGGACAGCAATCTCAGGCCGGAGGGACTGGGGTTTCAAGACCTATAGGCACTTCTTGTGGCCTTGGGCAAGCCACTTAACCCTACATTGGTACACACAGAGTATGAGCCCTTTGGGGACAAGGGAATGTATCCAGTAGCTGTTTGTAGAGATTACATAATGTAAACCGCTTTGATTGAAGGATAAAGCAGTATGAAAACTGGTTAAATAAATAAAATAAATACATTTTTCAGATCTGTTAGTAAGAAGAGGAAGGGCAAAAGTGGCATTGCCAGTGAAGAGGAGAAATATGTAGGAATAGCTTAACAAATATTTCTGTTCTGTGTTCACAAATGAAGAACCAGGAGCAGGACCTCAGAAAACACCCACAAACAGGAACAGAAGTGAGGGGCATCTTGAACAATTTTCAGAAGACTATGTTTGTGAGGAACTAGCTAAACTTAAAGTAGACAAAGCAATGGGACCAGATGGGATACACCCTAGAATACTGAGGGAACTAGGGGACGTTCTAGCAGCTCCACTGACTGACATTTTCAATGTCTCATTGACGTCAGGAGTGATGCTAGAGGACTGGAGAGAGGCACACGTGGTCCCTTTATACAAAAGCGGAAGTAAGGATGTGGCTGAAAACTACAGGCCGGTTAATTTAACCTCGGTGGCGAATAAATTATTGGAAGTGCTGCTGAAAGAGAAAATAGTGAGGTTTATAGAGTTCAACAGATTACTGGATCCGACGCAGCATGAATTCACCAGAGGCAGGTCTTGTCAGACAAATCTGACTTCTTTGACCAGGGAGTTGGACCGAGGGAGAGCGCTAGATGCGGTGTATTTAGATTTCAGTAAAGCCTTTGATACTGTTCCGCATAAGCGACTTATAAACAAACTGAGCACCCTAGGGATGGACCCTAAACTTAGTGCATGGGTTAGAGATTGGTCAAGTGGGAGGCGACAAAGGGTACAGGTAAATGGAGTGCACTCTGAGGAGAAGGAGGTTACCAGTGGTGTTCCTCAGGGATCTGTCCTTGGTCCGATTCTTTTTAACATCTTTGTTAGTGATATTGCGCAAGGGCTGTCGGGTAAGGTTTGCCTCTTTGCGGATGATACCAAAATCTGCAATAGAGTAGGCACCCAGGAAGGTGTAGATAACATGAAGAGGGATCTAGCTAAGCTTGAAAAACGGTCTAGAATTTGGCAGCTGAGATTTAATGTTAAAAAATGCAAGGTCATGTTTGGGCTACAGCAATCCAAGGGAGCGATATAAGGGGTGATGTACAAAAGAACAGCGGGACCCTAGGCGTGATTGTGTCTTATAATCTTAAAGTAGCTGAACAGGTAGAAAAGACAACGGTGAAAGCTAGAAGGATGCTTGGATGCACAGGGAGAGGAATGGCCAGCAGGAGATGATTGTGCCTCTGTATGTCTTTGGTGTGACCTCATTTGGAGTATTGTGTGCAATTCTGGAAACCGCACCTTTAAAAGGATATAAACAGGTTTGAGTCGGTACAGAGGGTAGCACGAAAATGGTTAGTGGTCTTCATTATAAAGCATATGAGGACAGACTTAAGGATCTTAATATGTATTCTTTAGAGGAAAAGTGAGATAGAGGTGATATGACAGACATTTAAATACCTCTGTAACATAAATGCACAGGAGGAGCGCCTCTTTTGACTGAAAGCAAGCTCTGCTATGAGAGGACATAGGATGAGGGTGAAACGGGATAGACCCAGGAGTAATATGCGGAAATATTTCTTTATGGCAAGAGTGGTAGATGCGTGGAATAGTCTCCCAGTGGAAGTAGTAGAGTTGTGGGCAGTATCTGAATTCAAAAAAGCATGGACAAACACAGAGGATCTCTAAAGTTAAAAAGAGGACTGTTGTTGTGGTTGATATGGAAGGGCAGACTAGATAAGCATCTGGTCTATTTTTGCCATCATGTTTCTGTGCTGTTGAGGCCATGTGGCCTAGTAGCTTCATCAAAGCACAAGCTGACATCTGCTGACTCATTTGAGTCTCCTGCACTATCGCTGTCAGTCTGAATGAATTCCATTTGTTGGGTGGGACAGAGGTAGCATTGGGACCTCAGACTACAAACCCTAAACGTTCCAATACCCATTTGGTGACCCACGTTGACTCCAAAGCCCCCTCTGGAGTCATGCTCTTAAGCAGTCGATTGTCCAGGTAGGGAAAAATGTGCACTCCCAGTCTGCGTAAAAATGCTACTGCTACAGTGAGGAATTTAGTAAAGGAGTTGGCACATGGCCAAAAGGCAGAACACAGTAAAGGAAGTGTCATTGCCTACAACAATTCTGAGATACATCCCAGGCATAGGAAGTATCTGTATGTGGGCATGTCTATTCTTTAGATCTACAAAGCATAGCCAATCTCCTTTTCGGAGATAAGTGGGTAGAGTGCTTAGAGAAATCCATCTGAACTTTTGACCAGATATTTGTTCAGACCACTTAGGTCTAGGATAAGATGATGATATCCTGTTTTTGTGGGAGAAGTGGTCTAGTGGTTAGGACAAGGTACTTCAGGCCGGAGGGCCGGGGGTTCAAGTCCCACCTGGGGACAGCAATCTCAGGCCGGAGGGACTGGGATTTCTAGTCCTATAGGCACTCCTTGTGGTCTTGGGCAAGCCACTTAACCCTCCATTGCCCATGTTCCCTGTAAGTATTAGTGTATGTGTCTCATATCCCCTCGTGTTAAATGTATCCCCCAATTGACCGCTTTGACCCGGTGAAAAGCGGGATATAAATACAGCTAAATAAATAAACTTTTTGTGTTACCTTGAATAAAGTGCACTCTGCCAAGAGTTCTTATTTCTCTACTGCTATTTCCAATGCCCCGAATCAGACTCGGCATCTCTATTCCATTTTCCAATCTCTCATTTCCTTACACGCCCCAACATCAGACTCTTCAGCCCATCCCTTTCCCCCTCCTTCACAATTAGCTTCTTTCTTCAGTGATAAGGTTGCATCACTGAGAGCATCCTTGCCCTCCTGCCCTGCTCCTATTACCTCTCCCCCTCCTGTTCCCTCTCCCCCGCCCATCTCCCAACTTTCTCACTTCTGGGCCTCATTTGACCTGATCACTGCTCCCGAACTTCATCACCTCATATCCTCCTCCAAGAAAACTTCCTGTCCACTCGATCCCATTCCGTCTTCTTGGCTTCTCACCCCTTCCCTGGGACTTCTTCCCTACATTCTCACCATGTTCAATTCTAGCCTTTCCACAGGGACATTTCCCAGTCCCTGGAAACATGCCTTGATACGCCCCATCCTAAAAAACTCCTCACTTGATTCCTCAGTTCCCGCTCACTATCGTCCTGTCTCTAACCTCCCTTTTCTATCTAAACTTCTAGAGAAATTTGTCTTTGCACAACTTTCCCATCACCTCGATTCTATTAATTTCCTTCACCCTCGCCAGTCTGGGTTCCATCAGGGTCACAGTGTTGAGACTGTTCTCCTAGCTTTCACTAATGCACTTCATGTAGCTCATGATCGTGGTGATATCTCAGAGGCGGTTGCTTTGGATCTTTCAGCTGCTTTTGATTTGGTCGACCACTCTCTTCTTCTTCACCGATTGCGGGAAGCGGGTCTCTGTAGTACAATTCACCGTTGGTTCCATTCCTTTCTATCTTCTCGGTCCTGTGCGGTTCTCTCCTCACCTTCTACCCCCCCTTCAGATTCTCATCCTCTCCCCTGCGGGGTCCCTCAGGGTTCCTTTCTTGCCCCTCTTCTTTTTTATCTTTTCCTGGCCCCCCTTGCTTCTCTAATTCAGCAGTCCGGTATATCTGCTTTTTTCTACGCTGATGATATTCTCCTGCCCCATCACACTTCCCCCTCCTGCCCTGATCTCTCAGCACTGAATTCTTGCCTCACAGCTATAGCACACTGGTTAACGCTTAATGGTCTTCACTTAAATCTTACTAAGACTATCGCTATTTGGTTCTCTCACGGTAGTCCTTCTCCTTCAATAGCCCCCTCTTTTTCCGGCACTCCCGTACCTCTGGTTTCTACTTTCCGCTACCTTGGTATGCACTTTGACTCTGATTTATCCTTTCACACCCACATCTCCCATATCACCAAAACATCCTTCTTTCTTCGTCAAATTCGCTCCATTCGCCCTTTCCTTTCCCCTTCGGCCCTCATCACTCTGGTGTTGTCTTTAGTCATGTCCAGGGTAGATTTTTCTAACTCATTATTCATAGGTCTTCCAAAAAACCAGTTAACATGACTTCAACGGATCCAAAACACTGCAGCACGTCTTGTTACACATTCTTCTCCCCGAGATCACATAACACCTCTACTATTTCGCCTTCACTGGTTGCCTGTTACTTTCCATGCCTCATACAAACTGCTGACTCTGGTACATAAAGCCTTCCACACCAGTACCCCACAATATCTAACAGATCTCCTTTTCTTTCATTCTCCTAGACATACTCCACGCTCTTTCCACCTCAACCGCCTCACCCTTCCCTCTCCTTCCCGTGCCCACTTGCAGTTCACTCGTTCCTCTGCCTTCTTTTTTGCTGGTCCCGCCCTCTGGAATGCTCTTCCCTCTTCCCTCCGTTTGGAACCCCAATATACTACATTTAAACAAAACCTAAAGACCCACCTGTTTTCCCTGGCGTTTGATGTTCCCTCTCCTCTCGTATGATATTTACCTCTCCCCTCCCCTCTTGCAAGTTTCCCTACTTATGTCTAGTCCTGTCCTCCCTGCTCTCTTTACTGTCCTTTTATGATATTGTAAATTTCCTTTCCTTTCCGTTGGCTATCGGCCTTATTTTATTGATTTTTTTTTTATTGTACACCGCCTTGGTTATTGTAGAAAGGCGTTTTTTTTATCAAGTGTAAACAAACATAATAAAATCCCTGCCCTTCTTGTTTCGGAGGAACGAGCTTGATCTCTAGATTTTTTATTTTTTTTATTTTTTTAAAGGGTGGCAACTTCTTGAAGTAGAAGTTCCTGATGCTGAGGGTTTAGGAATGAAACCCTTGGAGGGTTGTAGACTCTCTGGATAATTTGCAATATCCAAGTGCCTGAGGTTACAAGGGGCCACCCCTGGGCAAAAAGAGCAAAAGTCTCTCCTGCAGTACAGTCCTCTGCTGAGGCTCCAGGAAGAGTGGTTACGCTCTGCAGAAATCAGTCAAAACCCTGATCCCCGGTTTTGGTTGAAAAGCAGTGTGGGCCTTCTGCAACCTCTCGCGCTTCAGCTGTGCTCGAGGAATCTTCTTAGACTGAGAATAGTGAGAACCAGAGACATACCTGCGCCTTTGGAAAGTAGGAGAACTTTCTCTGATTGTCACTTTGATACATCCTGCGGTAGGAGGCTGGCTCAGATGTGCGCCTTGAGAAATTTCGAAGAGTGATGTGCTGCTTTTCGATGAAGCCTGCTTTCTCTTCTTAATCTCCAAAGAGATTCTCTTCATGGCACAGTACATCAGCAAGCTTATCGTGAACTGATGGCTGGAGGTTTGAGAACCGGAGTAAGGCGAGTCTCTGGGCACCAATACTTGCTGCAGAAGGTCTCGATGCCATATTGAAAATGTCATAAGTTGCTTGACCATGAATTTCGAGCAGTTCTTGTAATGTTTCACTATGGGAATGATACTTTTCCAGCTTCTCTTGAGGAAAAAATAGTCATATCATCAAGGCCACGCATGATGTCTTTCAATAACATGCTCATGTACAGCTAATAAAAGGCTACATGGGTAGTGACAATGGAACACTGAAACCCTTTCTCCTCAAAGAACCCAATGTCCAAGCCACCTTCCCTGGTGGTGGCAAAGGAGTGCATCTTGGAACATTTGGATCTTTTGCGGGAGGATTCGATGACCAAAAAGTGGTGCAGAAGTTGGGGCTTCTTGAATCTGGGAGCCTTTTGAACTCGGTATATGAGTCAAGCTTTCGACTGACTGGAGGCACAGAGAAGGGGGCTTTCCACTGCCTTTGATGTTGTTGACCACCGCACACTATCACGTTTGTCCGATCTGGGTATTTATGGTACAGTCCTGCAATGGTTCTGTTCTTTTCTTTCCTCCTGCTCCTTCACTGTTCACATGGGCCCTGACGTCTCCCCGTCCTTCCCATTACATTGTGGGGTTCCCCAGGGCTCTATTCTTGCCCCCCTTGCCTTACTCATTCAGCAAACTGGTATTTCCTCCTATATTTACGCTGACGATATTCTACTGGTTTTACCATGTTTCCCCCCTAGCGCTTGACCTTGCCCCTCTCAACAATTGCCTTAACCTCATCGCTTCCTGGTTCAGTCAGAATTTTCTGCACGTCAACCCGTCCAAGTCCTCCGCCATTTGGTTCTCCTTTCGAAACCCTCCCCCTGACCTGTCCCCCACCATGTCCTCTCTTCCTATTCCTTTGGTCTCTTCCCTCCGTTATCTGGGTGTTACCCTGGACTCGTCTCTTTCTTTCCACCAGCACATTTCCTCTGTGGTATGTTCTTGCTTTTTCCATCTCCGCCGAATCAGATCAATCCGCCCTTTCCGCTCATCTTCTGCTGTCACCACTCTTGTTATGTCCCTTGTAATCACCCGGTTAGACTGTTGCAATTCTATCCTCGCGGGTCTCCCCTGTCACCAGCTACGTCGTCTCCAGTTAGTTTAGAACACCGCTGCCTACCTGATCACCTTTTTCCCTGTTTCCGCCCACATCACTCCTTCTCTTCTCTCTCTTCATTGGCTTCCAATCAAAGTCCGGTTCATCTATAAACTCCTCACTATACCCATAAGGTCCTCTTTACCAGCATCCCGCAATACCTGGCCGACACCATTCATCTCCAGCATGCCCCCCCCCCCCCGTCTTCTCCGCTCCGCACACAGTAACCGTCTTTTCCTTCCCTCTCCCTCCCAGGCCCACCTTGAAAGCACTCGACACTCTGCCTTCTTCTTTCTTGGCCCTGCCTTATGGAACTCGCTCCCTCCGCATTGAACTCTCCTTTCCGCGTTTCAAAGCTCTCCTTAAAACGCACCTTTTCTGCCAGGCTTTTGACCTCCCCCTCCCCACCGATGGCTCTGGTCTCCCCTCGTCTGACACTTAGCAACTCCCACTCTCAGAACATTCTCTTTCTCAACTATTTACTACCCTTTCTCTATCTCTCTTCTTTCCTATCCTCCATTGGCGTTCCTTTCCTTTCTGTGTCCTTGTAGCCAACTCATTATTGTACACCGCCCTGACGGCTTTACATGGGCGGTATATCAAACTCTGCCAATAAAGAATAAATACTGTAGGATCTCCAATTCTTCTGCCCTAGGCTCATCCTCAATCTTCAAAGAAAATGGTATGGCCTTAGCCATATCCCTTACAAAACCCTCGAATGTCATATCATCCCGCAAATAAGCTTCATGTCCATTGTAATCATCCCTCAAATAATGTATAATATGTAAATACTACTATATGTTCAAATATGTGTAAATAGTTAATTACGGTTATCCAAGTTGAGCTACCTGTTATCTGTAATTTACGGTGTAACCCCCACCGTAAAACCTAAATGTTCCATGTAAACCGCGCTGATGTTGAATAAATAAATAAATAAATATCCTTAGGAGGAGACTCATCTTTAATGAGAAGGATCAGAGGGAAGTTCTGGAAATCTATCCTCTGACAGGCTCAGATTCCTCATCTGTGATCCAGCTTTCTGAACCAGACTAAAAAAGGAAGTCAAAGTACTTCTGCGACTTGGCCTGTTCGACTCTTCCCTGTGGGATCAGAAGCGTTGATGCACAGATGACTTCTTGAGAACTAAGGCCGCATCAGATTCTGATGCACTGGAGAGCAATATTGGCCAGGCAGGCACCAGTGTCTGAGCCCTTTATTTATTTATTTAGCTGTGCTTTTATACTGCTTTTCACCAGGTAAAAGCGGTATACAATTAACTGAAAGTTACAATAATATATATATTTACTCAATGTTTTAACTATGTACAGATAACTTGATTATATAAACTGGTTTGTACAAATAACTATATACATTGGTTTGCATTTGTTGGGGTGTGTAGGAGGGTAGGGTTAAGTTACAGTACCATAATGTTCAAAGTCTTTAGAAGCTTACTGAATGAGGAAAGGTCTTTTATGCACCTGATGGTGGCGGGAAGGGAGTTCCATAAGGTAGGTGCGTACAGTTTATTTTATTTATTTAAGTTTTTTTATGCCGCTTAATCATTTCAATCAAAACGGTTTACATTGTAACTTAAACGTGGTAAACGTACATTAAACAGGGACATTGATAACTTGAATTTTTCTGAGCAATGGAGGGTTAAGTGACTTACCCAAGGCCACAAGGAGTGCTAGTGGGAATCAAACCCTGGTCTCTGGGTTCCCAAGCCAGTGCTCTAACCACAGTTCAAATACTCTTGCGCAGGCTTGCTGGGTGCTCTTAGTTTTTAAGTGGGGGATGATCAAGGTGTTGAATGTAGATTGGCAGCTGGCTCTGTTTGGTTGGAAAGAATGGAGAAGGCTGACGAGGTGAGAGGAAGAGAAGCCCGAAAGTGCTTTGTGGATCGTCAGAGTTTTATATTTGATGCGACTGTTGAGGGGAAGCCAATGGAGTTGCTTAAAGATGGGGGTTATGTGCTCTTGTTTAGAAGTTGCTAGAAGGGTGTGTGTGACGGTGTGGAGAGCTATACGCAGAGGGAGGATGGTTGATTGTGGGAGGCCTTGGTAAATGGAGATGCAGTAGTCAAGAATTGGAAGGTTAGCTGTTTGTAGGGCTGATCTGAAGTCTGGGGGGGGGTCCTAGGATTGGGCAGAGGTGTTGGAGGGTGCGGATCTTGTAGAAGGATTGAGTTTGCCGTGCCCCAATGTCAATGCCTCTCCTGCAGACATCTTGTGCCTTTCGAATATTGGCTCAATGGCTACAGGTGCCAATGCAACATTCAATGAGGCACTGAGCTGTTGCATGGCAAACAGCGTTGTTATCTTTTCCTTGACAACACTCAGGTGGTGATGTGTCAGAGTTACCATCTCCATAGGCACTGTGCATATTAGCAGTATCGGCCTATGTTCCTGAAATCTGAAAGGGTGCACAGCAGGCTGGTCTCAGCTATCTGGAGAGGTATAGTCCAACAAAAAAGCACAAACACCACGTGCAATAAACCAACCAGTACACAAACGTGGATAGCGAGGAAGGATTGTTTATTTCTGACCAACACTGAACCAGGGCCCGACACAGGCCGTGTTTCGTTATTTCTTCATCAGGGGCCGTCAGTGGCTACAATATACAAACACATATAAATAGATACATAAAAATTAAAACTGAGTAACATCCACAAGGTATAAATTTCATATGTTAATGTATGATAAATACCTATCAACCTTTATAAACATGTAATTAGGTAAAAATCTTGTAAAAGACCCAATGTTAAAAATATTAGTACAGCTGTGAAAACAATTGTACATATTAAAAGTATATGAAAAACATATACATAAATAAAAAGAACTTTTATTAATAATGAACATAAAATATATAAACTAAAACATGTAAACAATTGTGATGATATAAATAAAAGCCTGGAAGATAGTGATGTAACATCTGTAATAAAATAAATAATAACGTATACTTTCTTGTGAATCTATATATTAAGCGAATAGATGAGGATTCCTCATTAGTATAGATACATATCAAGTGCCAATCCCACAAAAGGGAGCTAGCGTAACAGGAGTAAGAGGAGATAAAGTGCTACATAAAATAGCACTGGATAAATATCAATATATCCTAAAGGGCACCACAGCAATTTATCCAAAGGAGCTAATAAGTATACTTATGTCTATTGGTAACTATGTAACAAACAGTTAATTAAATTGTATCCAAAAAACAATGTATCCAAAAAATAATAATAAATAATTAATAATTATTTAGTTAATTTAGTTTATATATTTTATGTTCATTATTAATAAAAGTTGTTTTTATTTATGTATATGTTTTTCATATACTTTTAATATGTACAATTGTTTTCACAGCTGTACTAATATTTTTAACATTGGGTCTTTTACAAGATTTTTACCTAATTACATGTTTATAAAGGTTGATAGGTATTTATCATACATTAACATATGAAATTTATACCTTGTGGATGTTACTCAGTTTTAATTTTTATGTATTTATTTATATGTGTTTGTATATTGTAGCCACTGATGGCCCCTGATGAAGAAATAACGAAACACGGCCTGTGTCGGACCCTGGTTCAGTGTTGGTCAGAAATAAACAATCCTTCCTCGCTATCCACGTTTGTGTACTGCTCAGCTATCTGGAGGCCATCGTTGCACCTTTGGAACCATGGAGGTTGAGCTTTCCTCTCTTTGATGCAGCTTAGATGGGCGCTCTTGAGAACCCTCAATGTTCTCAACACCATTTTCTCGGAGGGTTCCAATGACAATGAATCAAGGCCTCCACTCAATGCTTGCTACCTTTGCCCTTTAATATCGACAAAGACAAAGACAAATACTTTTTCATCTTTGAGTGATGATTCAGATGATAGATGCTGTGGTGACCTACAGGAGCTTGGCTCCAAGTGGGTTTAAGAGCTCCTCAATGTCAATGCACAGTCAGTGTTCAGTGGGGTCTTTGAAGCCATAGATATCAATGCCACTGATGCCGTTGACAATGGATTGGGATTAGAAGTGCCAAAAAGGATGCTGCACTGCTTCTCTTGACCCTTCAGTCCTCTGACATCTGTAAATACAATTTACAAGAGGAGGGCTCATGATCGGGTGCCAAAAACTGGAGGTCTTAATTATGTGTGTCCGTTACAGATATGATCCTCAAGCACCAGGAGCACTTTTTAAACCCACTGGCAAGTTTTTGGGACATGTCATCTGGAAAAAAATAGCCGCAGCACAATCAAAACAATTATATTTATACCATGACTGGAATGCCAACGCCTAAGGAGACTGAGGCATTGCAGAAAATTAAAGGAAAAAAACACTTTAAATGTTAAAAATTTTAACTACGAGAAACTAAGAGGAAAAAATAGTTGTACCATGATGGAAGGAAAAAGCAGGAGTATAAAAACATCTGATTAAATTTCGTCAGACCAAAGGGCTCCGCGGAAAAAACAGGTCAAGGCGACAAGCAGGAAGACACGTACATGTGTGGTGGACATCAAAGTTTCTAGAAGAAGCTGGGAATGCTCCAACGCAGGTGCTCCGTCAGATGACATCACCCATATGTACGACTTTTTTCCTGCTTGTCCATGGAGAAAGCATTTTTATTCACCTGTAACAAGTGATCCCCAGGAACAGCAGGAATCAGTCTTTACATATGGGTATCGTCGGTACCAATGGAGTCTGCATAGAATGCTCCCCAGCATCTTAGAATAGAAAGCTTTTGGGACCTCCCACTGCACATGCGCACTGCCTTCTCCGCCGTTCCTGAACAGCTCTCCCTCAGTTTCGAGTTTATAGCTGAGTCAACAGAGAGAGGACAGGAAGATAGATAGAATAAAAGCTACCACTCCTAGGGGAGGTGGGTGGTTTTTGTGAGGACTAATTCCTGCTGTTCCCAGAGATCACCTGTTTACAGGTTAATAACTGTGCTATCTCCAGGAACAAGCAGGAATAATTCCTCCCATATGGGGACTCCCTAGCTTTATATGCATGGGATCCCCTGTAAAGGTTTCGCCATCTTCGGTATGGACTCTCATGCATCCATTCTGGTAAGGTGGGCAGGAGTTGTTTAGGAAGTTAACAGGTGCTTGAGGACAGCCTGGCCAACCAAGGCAGCCCGGCGGGAGTCCTGGTCCACACAGTAATGGGCGGTGACGGTCTGAACCGAGGCCCAGGTAGCGGCGCGACAGATCTGATCTATGGCAACAGAGTGCAGATGATCCATAGAAGTTGCGATGTGCCCTCAACATTGTGAGCCGTGACATGGCCTTTCCATTAGAAATGTTTTTGCTCTGGTAAGCAAAAGAAAGACACTGATCAATCCAATTGGAACTTGTACCGCTTGGAGACTTGAAGTCCAAAATGGGAAGGATCAAAGGCCACAACAAGTTGAGAAGACTTTCGATGTGGCCTGAGTCCTATTAAGGTAAAAAGCGAGAGCTTCTGTTAACAATCCATATTATGAAGGTTCCTCTCTGCATTGGATGCCTGAGGAGCTGTAAAAAA